>PVJX010011152.1:0-14049 GCA_004027295.1 Dolichotis patagonum | reverse complement strand
CACTCACACTCACACACTCTCTCACACACCCACACCCACTCACTCACACTCACACACTCACACACACACTCACAGACACACTCACACACACACACACTCACACACTCACACTCTCACACACACACACTTTAATTCATGGGCATAGACTAAGTAAGCACAGGCTGAGAGGCAGACACAAAGCCTCCCATAGCCTGCTGTCCCTTGTCCGGCATCTCTGGTCACAGGCCAGTGGCTCTAGAATTCAGGCAGCTGCAGGAGGAAGGCAGAGAAGGGGATGGAGGGCCGACCTGAGAGGGACCCAGATTTGGTCACATGTGACTAAAATACAGACACCTGAGTGAGGACTCAACTGTAACCAGCTGGGAGGAGCCGGGCTCCAAGGGCACCCAGAGCGGCAGGCCCAGTCATCAGGTGTCCCCAGCCAACACAGTGCCCGTGCCTGCAGTGTCACCTCTGACCCTCCAGCATGTGGCTCCCGGGCCGGCATGGAGGTGCAGAGATGGACGCTGACATGGGCTCTGAGCCTTAGACTGTACCCCCCAGGGCGGCTGGGACCCAAAGTGACGCATTCATATCCACTGAAGTCCTCTCACGGGGAGTGTCATGTCCACAGGGCCCAGCACCGCAGCATCCCCACACCCTTCCTTGCTCCGGCCACGGCTGGCCACCCAGGTGACCCATAGCCGCACTCCCCACTCCTGAGAGGCAATCAGGAGGAGGGGGCAGGGTCAGCTGTCAGCTTCTGCCCCCAGCTGCCCTCGACCAAGGACGAAGTCACCACACCCCAGCTCCCTGCAAGGTAACCGGGATCTCCCCACCCAACCCTCTGGATAGTCACTTAGCTGGACTCTCGGAGGGGATGCCTTCGATTCCCAAGGCCGTCACTGCGGCCCCCTCAGGACTTCACAGCGTCCAGGGGAGGCTGACGTCACCCAGCGACCCCGAATACAGGCGCCCGTGGAGGCTGGGGCTCCCTCACCCCTCGACAGCTTGGTCGGGCTCCCACGGCCTCGGCCGCCCTGCACAGCCTGTGCCTCCTCCCTGCAGAGGCCCGCAGGGCAGGGACAGATCACCGAGGGTGCATGTACCAGTGGGGACCCGAATGCCACATCCCAAGGAAAATCTTACGCCTCGGACATGATGGAAAGAGCGATGGGGGCTGTGGGAGGGAGGCGAGAGGTGCAAACAATAGCTACACACAGCAGGAGCCACGGGTTTACACCTTGGGGACACTGAGGTACTGGGCGGTGGCTCAGTGGCTGAGCTGTGAGCACACCGGAGGCCCTGGGTTTAATCCCAACTCCATCAAAGAAACAAGGCTGGGCCGGGGATTTAGCTCAGCGGCACAAGTGCCTGCCTGGCAAGCGTGATGTTGTGAGTTTGATTCCTGGTAGGAGAAGAGAAGAGAAGAAACAAAGGTGAATACCCATGTATAATTTACAGCTCTCCTCCTAAAGCAGCCACGTGGTTCCTCCAAGGCCGGCTGCTGAGACACGGAGACCTCAGCCCTTCCTGGCAGCCCCCCTCGGCCTGCCCTGTGCCCACCTCAGGTCCCCAGGGCTCCCACCCTGCCTCTGCTCCCCGCCATGACCCATCAGGCCGAGGACAGGTGCTTGTCTCTGCGGTCTGGTGCTTTGCACCTGTCTGGGTTGGGTCTGCGGGAGGGCAGAGCCACTCTGGTCCCAGCCATGCACCACTGTCCCTGGCAAACAGCTGGCCGGGACGGTGAACGCGTGGAGGCTGGGGGCTCTGAACTGCGCGGTTTCACCGGGCTGAGACCGAGGTCTGGAAGATGCTCAGGTTTCTCCCTGCAGCCCAGGCAGCACCCGGATCTCAGTCCCTCAGCTCTGCCGCTCTCTGCTCTGGGCTGGCAACCCCAGAAGGGACCTGGGAGATGCTCACAGCGTCTGTCACCGGGAAGCAGCCCAGGTTCACCCCAATCCCGTGACGCCAAGCATTAAAGCAGTCAGGCTGCACTCCCCACAAGCCAGGCGCCCGCAGCACAGGTGGCCGAGGCTCAGGGGACCCTGCTCGGAACCCCACCCCTCAGCAGCCCAGGGCCCGCCTGCCTGCCTGCCGCAGCTGAGCCTCACCGCAGGTGGGGAGGTCCTCCTCGGCAGACGAGGTTTGCTCATCTGTGGACGGCTTCTTCTTTCCCAAACCGATGATCTTGGTGATTTTCTTCCCAGTGACTTTAGGGACCGTCCCTTTGGCCTCCGGTTTGGAACTTTTCTTCCTCTTCACTGTCAAAAACAACAAAAAAACCTGTAAATACTAAACAAGAAGAAGGAAGCACAGACCACCATGCACCCCTCCGATGACTCCCCCTCCCCGAGGCCAGATGTGTGAGCACCGCATGGCACAGGGCTGCTCACGAGCGCTGAGCACACACGGGCACCCGGGTGCCCCACACCTACTACAAGTGACACACACTCACCAACAGCAATGCAGGCACTGCACGCATTGCAAACAAAATGGGTGTTCACACGAACGGACACACGCACGGCAACACACACGACTGCACACTTTCACAGGCACACACACGCGCACAGGATGTGCAACGGTGGCAGCACTGCGTAGAGACCTCGTGGGGTTGCGAGGGTGTGTGGTGCCCTGGTGCCCGGACCTCCCCTGAGCTGAGCACCCACGGCCGGGCCTGGGCCTGCCACCCCAGAGAGAACCCACCAGGCAGAGGAGCTGCTGCTGCAGCGGGCAGGCGCAGCCCGGCCCACAGGGCAAGTCCGCAGCCAATGGGTGCTGGGCCCCCTGCCCATCTGCTGGGCCCTTGCCCCCCTGTGAGGGCTCTTAGACCCGCATTGCCTTCCTGCCCACACTGCTGTGCTGGGGTAGGAGCTAAGGGTCGGCACGCAGGCCCACAGGCTGCGCGGGAAGGGTCCTGGCTTCCCTGGAACACAGACGGTCAGGCGAGCTGGGCCCGGTCACGGGCAGACACCAGCGTGTGGCGCCCACAACACAGAGAAATTCTCTCTCCCACTGGGTCCCCGTTCCACCACAGAGGGCAGAGCGCCCGGTTCTGCCACCCACGCTGCTCCCCCTACCCACTGGCTTCATCGGTGGCCTCCCCGGGGACCAGGGGATTGGGCAAGAAATCGGAATGAGGTGAGATGCAGGTCCCAAAGGCCGGAGCACAGCTCTGGAAGTGGTGAGGTGGCACTGTCCCCACCCAGGTGTTGAAGACAGGGCACCAGACCTGGCCCCGAGGGTCCCCGAGTGGAGACCTAGCCTGACCCAGGTACAAGGCTGTGTCAGGGCCAGGTGCCACCCCTGCCCTGCCCATTGTGAAGCTCTCGACCCTGGGTATCACACGCCCTTTAAGTCCTGCCAAGGGACCTGTGCATGCGGACCATGGAGACCGCCTCCTGGCGTGCGCAAGGACACGCTGGACCCCGTGCCTCTGGACACTTGCACTCATGTCCTCTACCCCAGTCGGCCTCTCCCTGGTGGGAGTGGGGTGTGTCCTCTCTGCCTCCCTTTGGCCACCCCTTCAACCCACAAGGACTGTGCCGTGGGGCACCAGTGACGGCCAGGCTCAGGCTGCACCCCCTGCCCTCTGGGGCCTCAATCTCATTCTGTCTCCAGTGGAACAGGAGACAGGTGACCATGTCTGAAGCTACAGTTAAAGAAGCCACACTGAAATTTAGGGTACACCGACAATTACAGACCCACTGCCTCCATGCTCAGCACAGCCGATGCCCAGTGAGGCTGTATTTGGAGACTGGGTCTCCAGGGAAGCCATGGAGGTGAGAGGGGCCCGCCCATGTGGGTGGGTCCCAGCCCCAGGGTGAACATCCTGGTAAGAAGAGGCCGTGTGCACGGAAGCAGCAGGACACACCGAGACCGTGGTCACCTGCCATGGAAACCAGCCCTGCTGAGCCTCTGAGCCAAAGCACGGGTACCCGGGGTCTCGCCCAGGGCCTGTGGTGTCCTGCTCTGGCAGCCCGAGCTGACTAATACGACACCATCCTCCTAGCAATCGTGTGTTATTTTAAGTAAAGCAGAGGAAGCCGTCAGGTGATCCCAGGAACGATGCACACACGGGAAGGCCTCCCCAGCCCTCTGCCGCTGGCTCAGACGCCCGGAAAGCATGCAAAACCCGTTTAGTGCCCCCGCGGCCAGGCGCAGCCCTGTCACCACCCAACAGAAGCATCCGCAGCAGGGACAGCTCCGTGGCTCTGAGCGCGATTCCACCAAAGCAGAAGGGAAGGCACCTGTGGTGGCTGCGTCCCACTGATGGCAAAGTGCCTGTGGGGTGTCTCCCACCTCCACCCCGTGCAGCACAGCCCTGCCCAGCACATGGCCGAGGACAGTCAAGGACAGCTGTGTCCAGCCAGCATGCTCACCACGCATGGCAGCCCTCACCCTGCGCGCTCCCCGAGCTGGACTGTTAGGGTCCCTCCGCTCTCCTGAGCTGGGCTCCTGCTGGAGGGCGTTTGCTCATAGATGGATGAACTTCCGCAAAGGCACAAGTTGGCTCCTCCTCGAGGGAAGGAAACCGTCCGGCCCCCTTGCGGCGGTTGCTTGGCAGGCAGAACAGAATGAGGAGACAACAGCCTGAAATTCGGGGCTCTGGGCTGACCGTGCCGGGCAGAGGACGGCAGAGGGGTGCAAGGACACGGGCTGGGCAGGAATGCGAGTGACAGGGACAGCCCAGGCAAAGCACGTGCTGCTCGACTTACGCAGCCATGGGTAACACCAGCCCCGCCCGGAACGCTTTTCTGCGTATCGGCAGGAGGAAGGTTGGGGCAACTCCACCGACCCCCGCTCAACACATCTCCCTGGGACCCCAGCCCGAGGGACAGGGGTGTGCGGTGCTAGCTGCCCCACCACTCCCATGGGGCCAGGGACAGGAACCCCACCCCTTCCCTCAGTGGAATGCTCAGCGCCACCCAAAATGGCTCTCCGTGGGGGCTGTGCGGGGGTTTGGGGTGCACACATGTGCATCACTGGGGATTGGGCCCAGGGCCTTCACACTGCCTATCTTCCAGCCCCTTTATTTATTTACTTATTTATTATTTTGAGTCTCATGGGGTTGCTAAGCCCCCAGGCTGACTTTGACCTTGTAACCCTCCTGCCCCAGCTTCCTACAGTGCCAGGACTGCAAGTGTGCATACCAGGCCCGGCTCGCACTGGGCTGGTGTTTGAACCAAGCAGTCCGGGGCCAGGCTCCTGGCTCCAGCTACAGGCGCTGCTGCCTGCGAGCGTGACCCGAACGTCAGGGTGCAGCTGTTGGGGTTCAGGCTTTCTCTACAGAACCAGCAGAGGAATCCAAGTCCCGGCACAGCCGGAAACGGGGCTGGGCTGGAATCGCTCCTCAGCAAGAGGCCCAGAGCGAGAGGAGGGAGGTCAGGGAGCCGCTGAGGCTCAGGCTCCTCTGGTGACTGCGGGGTCTGCCATGAGCCACACACGCCAGGGGAAGACGAGGCCTGGACCAGGTTATTTTCTGTCCCAAGGACAGAGGTCGCACTGGTCGGTGGCACATGGGCGCCAGATCCTGACATCCATCCACACGGGCGTCTGGATAGACCCACTGCTCCATGAGCCCCTCGTCTCTTAGGCACCTCGGGGGAGAACAGAAAGGAAGGTGCAGCCAGGCCTCACACCTCAGCAGTGCAGCAGGGGCCCCGCCCGGCACGAGCCTGTCATCCCAGCACCTGGAAGGCTGAGGCAGGAGGGCTGCTTGAGCCCATGAGTTTGAGACCAGCCTGGACAAGAGTGGGACTGCATTTAAAAGCCAACCCAAACAAATGAAAAACAAACAAACAAACAAACAAACAAAACTCAGGAAAGGAGGAGCATGGAGATGTTATTCTGCTTCAGGAAAAAACAAAGATAGCTCTGCGGTTTGCACTGCACATAATGACCAACCCTGCGGAAGACACAGATGACACGCTCCACTGACTGGCTTCCCAGACAGGACTAAATTATACCGAGACCAAACCGGAAAGCCACATGTGGGGACACAGACGGTGTGACCTTCCAAGTGACCCGTCCTGCGTGACAGTCCCCATGGGTTTGGGGCTGGGCTGCTGTGGGCACAGGACTTCAACTCTTTCACACTGGTCACAGAGGGCAGGTAGCCAGGGTGTGGACGGGTAACCCCTGCAGCCAAGGGCACATGGCAGTCTGGCTTCCTCTGACACCCACCTTCACCTGGGAAACCAGTGTCCAGTGCAGACAGGGAGAAGGCCTGCACAAGACACACAGCTGACCCAGGGCTTGCACGGAGGACCCTCTAGGCGCAGTACCAGTGGACACAGGGGCATCCAAGGAGGCTGCCAGAGGGAGAGGGAGGAAGGGAGAGGGAAGGAAGGAGGAAGCAGCTGAGGCCTGACAGGAGGAGTGATGGATCCTGATGCCATCACTAAGGAAACCACCACTACCACACGCTGGCAGAGACGGCCGAAGAGGGACACAAAGCTGGATGGACAGGGCCTGGGCCGGTGGAAGGCACAAGACCCTGCAGTGCCACTCCAGGATCCACATGTAAGCAACACGGAACCACATGTCCACACGAGAGCTTTCCCAGCCACCAGCTCGTGGATGCACGTGTCCACCATGCGAGGGAATTCTGCCCAGCAGCAGGGGGAAGGGGCATCGGCTGGCACCTGCTGCAGCCTGGGAGGTCAGTGGAAGTGATGTTGGGAGAACAGGCCGGACTCAGAGCTGCCACTGGGACCTCGGGGCCCAGGATAGAGCAGCGCTCAGTGGGGCCGTGGGTGGAGGCCTCCAGCCAGAAAGCAGCATGAGGCCACACCAGGGTGGGAGGTGCTGTCCCACCCCGTGCGGTGGCTACACCCACAGGTGTTTATCAAGGCTCACAGGAGCGACCTGGACAGTGCAAAGCTGACTTAAAAAGTGTCTCCATCATCTGTACACCTGCGTTCACAGCAGATGTACAGATGACAGCCCCAAGGCAGGTGGCACTGATGCAGCATCCGTGACAGATAAATGGATACAGACACTGCTCAGTTTGCAGAATGGAATATTACTCGGCCCTAAAAAGGAAGCTGTAGTGCCCATTGCAATGTGAATGAATCCTGAAGACAGCAGAGGAAGCAAACAAGCCAGGGAGGCCTCCCAGGAGTCCTGGAGCAAGCCAGATCCGCAGGGACAACGCAGTGGTGGCTGGCAGCTGGGGGAGGTGGGGCTGGGGATGGTTGTGGGACGTTCTGGCGAGGATGGGAGGCAGCTGCTTCACAGTAAGAATGTGACATCGATCGAGATACCAAACCTTGTCACTGTGCGTTCTGCCATAATTATTTTAAAAAATTAAATCCAAGTCAAATAAGGACATTTTCAGGTGACCTTTTTTAGAAAAGATTTTCAGGAATCCGCAAGTGCGGCCTCTTCATCGGAGGCTGAGGCAGCTGAGGCTTCTAACGGAGAGCGCTCTGCAGGATCGCACGCCAAGCGGAGGTCAGGCTTCCAGGCTCCGCACCAAAGCTCCCTTCCCAGAACCAGGCTGTGCCGGCTGCTGCCTCGGTGGCCACCCAGGGAGGAAGCGCCTACTGTGGTTGTCAGCGCAAATCTCAAGGCAGAGACAGGCTGCAGGCCAGGGCCGTGCCGAGGTGTGGCAGGACACGGGAGGCTGACACGTGAGTGGCCAAGGCACCCAGGGTGCGTCTCACAGCCACCCCGCTGCCCCCGAGGGTGGCTCCACGCGCGCTGGCACCGGTGCGCTCACCTTGCTCCTTCCCGTTGCACGCGATCCCGTTCTCCAGGGCGCCCTCCCCGTCCGAGCTGGGCCTCTCCGAGGACAGCTTCTGGAAGCACACAAAGAGCTGGTTACCCCTAGGCCAGCGGCACGGGGAGGACATCTGCGAGGGAAGGCGGTGTGGGCCGAGGTCTCAGCACCACCCGGAGAATGGGCCTCGTCCACCACGCCTGGCTGGTGGGGCCGCCGTGAAAGCCTTAAAAACACTCGGAGCAAAGAAAAGGACACAGCCTACCTCGTGCAAATATAATTTTTTGTCGCAAATGATCTTAAGAACATATTAGAATCACAAAAAGAACTCCCTTGTCAAGCCATATTATCCTTGCATAAATTAATAGTCACTCCATCATCCATTTAACTTCCTCTTCCACGCCCGAATAAAGGGGTGAATGTCAATGATCTGCATGTGACAGCGGAATTTTCCCAGGAAGGAACAGGTCACTGCTGGGACTCTCCCCGCCCTGCCCGAGCCACACAGACCGGGCCAGGCACAAAGGAAACCGTGCGTGATTCTCAGGACACGGGGACATGCACACAGTGGGGCCTGGTGGTGCTGGCCAAGGAGAGAGGCCGTGCACATGACCCTGTGAGACCCATGGGCAAAGAACAGGGGTGTAGACGGCAGCTGCCCCCAACGCAGCTCAGAACCAAAACCCTTTGGACGGGCGAAGAGCCGGTCCTGACGAGCAGCCAAAGAACACCACTTGCTGTGCCCAGAAACAAAACCACGTGAGGACTGAAAAGAGCGCCCTGGTCAGCTACAGGACTCAAACCCGAGCAAGCAGAGCAGAGCAGAGCAGAGCAGAGCAGAGCAGAGCAGAGCAGAGCAGAGCAGAGCAGAGCAGAACTGCTCTATCCTTCGGTCTAGGAACTCAGCTCCCAGGAGAATCTCAGGCAACAGACAGACACGCCACAAAGATTTATGCAGAAAATGTCAACCAGGGAGTCATTTTAGACAGCTTAGTGAAGACCAGGCAGGACAGGTGTGTGTGCACAGAGTCCTGCAAATGTCACAGCTGCTGCTACAAATGCAAAGAGGCTGCTGCCTGTGACACAGTGGGGAAAAAGCAGCTAAGGAATCTGACAGGGTAAAATTACCCAAACTGTAAGAGTGAGACAGGAGCAGAAGAGGCTGGTTAGAGTGTGGGGCGCTGAAGAGGGGCCACACCCTCTGTGGGGCACTCACAGGGGATCTTTTACTCCATTTGTGCTTTTCTAAACTTTCTGCATTTTGGATGAAGAGCAGGAATTCATTTTGCATCGGACGGCAAGTTCTGTGTGTGAGCTTGGGGTGTTTCTAGATGATTTTAACTGGTGGATTCTGGGCGTGGCTCTCCATGGTGTGGGTAGGTCTTGACCAATCAGGTGGCGGACTTAATACAAGAACAGGAAGACCCGCCTGCCTGGGGGAGGAAACTCCCCAGCAGATGCATCTGCGCCTCTGCCCTGGGGACCTCCCAGTCTCTGCCCCCGGCCCACACTGCAGATGTGGACTTGTGCTGGCTGTGACCATGGGAGCCAGCTCCCTGGAACATGTCCGCCCCCGCACACATGCAAGTCCATCGGTCCTGCATCTCTGGGGAACTCCGATGACTACAGGAATGAAAAGGATCTTTGTCCCCTGATCAGGCTGAAGTTCCTGGGGCTCAAGCTGCCAACAGAAGACTTCTTGGCCGGAAGCTACGGGTCTCCATGGAAACAGTACCGGCCTCGTATCAGGGACAGGCAGATGGCGCACGGTGTGGCCATCCTGGGTTCCAGGCATTCTGGCGGGGGTGGGGGATGTGTGCAGGCAGCAGGGAGTCAGCTCTTTGGCCTTCCCAGAGAGTGGGGACCACCCAGGGCTGTCCCAGCCTGCAAGGAGCAAACCACTGGGAGGCTGAGCTAGGAAAAGCCTGCTGGGCCCGAGGAGCCAGAGCTGCGCCAGCCCTAGTCCAACAGTGGGTGATCCTGCACCAGCCCCTCCACCACCGGAGCCCTCCTCACCCAGGCCAGGAAGCGTAGGACAAAGCAGAGCCCGAGAATGGCCCCCGGGGGACAGGAGGCAGGGCTGCACTGCTGCCCGCATGGGAGTGCGGAATGGAGACACGGGCAGACTGCCCATTCCCAACACAGTGAAAATGGTAGCTGCCCAGTGCCCTGGCCTGCACCTGCATTAACGGGGCACACTGCACCCTGTGAGGATGTACAGCGCCACGCATGCCTCAACCAAAAATAAAACTCAGGCTTTTCGGGGTGACCCAACTCAGCCCCCATGTGCGAAGACCTGGTCTCTTACCTTCTCCAGCTCCGCCTTCTGCACGGGGGCACTGGCTGGGGCCGGGCACTCCAGGTCCGCAGGTCCACTGCAGCCGCTGTAGGCTTCTTTGATCACCTGCAGGAAGCAGAGACAGTGACTGAGTCCACCAAAGGCAGAGCCCACACGGAAGCAGCCAAACCAGGAGGGGACAGACTGGCGTCCGGGACAACAGGCACTCCGTGGGGTCAGAAGCACCTGGCTCTTGGAGTGACACAGGTGGCTGTTCCTTCATGCACTCACCAAACTCTCCACGCAGCTCTAAGGAGACAGCAGAACAGTGCCTATGAGGCTCCCGCTCCTGCGGAGTTCCCCCCATATCATTCTGGTCCCATCATAAATAGTACGAACATTCAGAAACGAAGCTGCCATGCGGCAGCAGGAAAAGCTACGAAGACAAAGAGGAGGACGGTGGCTTTCCAACAAGATGGAGAGACTGGGCCCCTCCTTGGGTGACTCGCACTGGCGCCAGGTGCCGGAAGGCTCTGACTTTGTTGGGGGGGGTGGCGACAGCTCGTGCAAAGGCCTGGCAGAGGGCGCAAGGTGCTCGCAGGAACCCCACGGCTCCCTGTCACTCAGAAACCCCCTGAGCAACAGCAGAAAGATGGACCTCTAGCAGGTGGTTAGGACAGGAGGGATCAGCGCCTAGGAAGGAGCCACCTCCGGGGGGCGCCTGGACTGCTGATCCCAGCAACAGGTTGAAGGAGAATCAGGCTGCAGGGAGAGGAGCTGGGGAAACCTCCGGTCACCGCTGTGAATAAAGTAGGGGTCACAGGCAAAGGGGTGGTGCCCAGTCACAACCTGGCGAGGGGGGGACAACAAGACAGCAAGACCGAGGCCTCACCTCTGCTGGCATGGAAGGGGGGACTCCGGGAGGAGAAAGGGGTGACAGAGCCTGAGGGGCATGGCAGGGCAGTCATGGAGACGCAGGGAAGAGGTCAGTGTGGGGGCAGCCCTGGGAGGGGTCCCAGCAGGAGGAAAGCAGAGAGGCCAGGGCTGGAGAATGGACCGCAGCAAAGCTGCAAGCAGAGGCAGGGACTTTCCCGGGGCCTTTCTCGTATTAGGACAGCTGGCAGCGCTCCTGGTGTGGGGCCTTGGGAAGCCCCTGCTGGCTGAGTCCCTTTCCCAGTGGACGCAAGGCAAGAAAAGAATATGGGTGCCTAGCTGTGTAGCCTTGGGGAATGGACTTAACCTAAGTCTCAGTTTCTTTGCTGGCAAAGAACGCAGTCAAGATGACCCGTCTCGCAGAACAAGGGCAAAGAGAAAGTGAGGGCCCACGTGCAAGACGCCTCAGCCCGAGCCTGGCCTCAAAGCACGGTGTCACTGTGGTCATCCCCACAGATAGAACCTGCGCCCAGAGCTTGGGAAACCAGCGTGGGCCGGCCTTGGCGGGAGGGCCTGCACGGCCACCCCAGCTGGCTCCCTGCTTGTCCAGCCTCACTGTGCAGTTTGCACAATGCGCAGGCGTGGCCGGCCATGGGGACACAGCACACAGGACAGACGAGGCCCTCCCGCGAGGGCGGCCGGCAAATCTTGTAAAATGCCACCTCTGCTTTCCAGAGCTAAGCTGCAACTTGAGTCAAAACCCAAGCTACATCTGGCCGAAGCCCCAGATATGCAAGCAGCCCCGCGGCCAGATCTTGGCAGGCGGCTCTGGACTCGGTGCTGGCGCTGGGACTCCACCCCAGGACTGACCAGGATGGACCAAGCTCGTGGACGAGCAGCACAGCGCTGCCCACAGCTGGGACAAGGGACACGAGACGCCAAGGAAGAGACGAGTGTGCTCATGGCAGCGGCTCCCTCCTTGCCAACCCCAGGCGTGAAAGCCTGACACACGTGACACTGTCCAGCCAGTGATCTGTGCCAAGGCAGCCGAGAGGCTCACTTCCTGTTAACCACTTCCGTGCTGATTTCCCTCTGCGGGGCTCTTCACCCCTCCCCCGACTGATGATTAAATCTGCAGTGCACGAGGCCCGGCCTGGCTCGGTTTAAGGACGAGACTTGGTCCTGTCCGGAAAGCAGCAGGACAGCTCGGGGCCTGGGCTGAGCCCCCCGCTCCCTACACATGCAAAGCTGAGCAGTGGCGCTGCGCCTTGAACTCCTAACAGCGGCCCAGGGACTGGTGTCAAAACAGACTAGTGACAAAACCCAGCAGCGGCCGCCCGTCTCGGGATGGAGGCTGAAGGTTAACCCCGCCCTTTCCCACAGTGGAGGCTTTGGGTGCAGGAAGGCCTGGGACAGCAAGGGCACCCACAGACCTACGCCTGCTCCCCATTCCACAGGGCCTGCAAAGACCCGGATCTCAGGGCTTCTTTCTTTTTCTGCTTTGTTCTCACCCTGCTCCCCCCTCAGCCCCCCAGGGTGCCCATGGGATCCCTGAAGGAGGTTCCCGGGACTAAAGTTGCAGGCTCTGTCCTCTTGCTGTGTGTGAAGCAGCCTGCGAAGGCCAGGGACACACACTGAAGGGGCAGGTGGACAGCTCGTGACCCTCGGGAGACAGGATCCTTTACAGAGAGGGCCCAGTGGGCCAGATAGGTCATTAGGGCGTCCCTGGGAATGTGGGTACTCCTTCTCCTTCCTGTCTCTCTTTTCTGACTTCCTGGGCGCCATGGGGTAAGTGGCCTCCTGCACCCCACGCCCCTGCTGTGACACACTGCCTTGTCCCAGGCAACCAGGACCTCTGGACCTGTGAGCTGAATAAGCCCCTCCTCCTCAGGAGCTGTGTGTGTCACACACACGGCCACCCGCACAGCACACACCCAGACGGCCAGGCCTGCACAGTCAGGATGGCTGGGAGGGCGGGGCTTCGTGCCTGCCATGCCACACTCACTGTCATAGCAGAGCCCGAACCTGCCTGGGTCTGTGGTCCCTTCACCCAGCTCGCAGAGTGACAAGCCGAGAGAAGGCCCAGGAACAAGGCGCTGGAGCAGACTGGAGACTGTCCATGAGCAGAAAATGAACGAATGAAAGTCAGCAGGAAAGAAACAAGGCCGTCAGGAAGACAAGTGGACCCGTGACAAAGTCCTCAGTCCTCTTCGCAGGGGTCTCCACAGGGATGGGAGTGGCTAAGACAGCAACGCATGTCGGGGGGCCTCGTGGCGTGCAGGCAGGGACACACAGCTTCTCACTCACAGGGCGCCCAGCCCTGTAAGCTGTCAGGGTGTCCCAGCGACAAGGACACCGGGCAGTCAGGGCTCCTCAGGCCAACTGCTCTGCGAGAAGCCCACAGAGCTGTCCACTGCCAGCGCTGCACACTGACCACTGCACAGCCCGGCCCCTGGTCACCAGTCCCTCTCTCAACTTCAACCTGGATCCCTGCAGAAGGGAGTGGCGTGACCACAGTGCATGGGAAGGGACGAGCACCCAGGGACTCGGGCCAGGGACACAGCACATGGGCCCTGGGAGGCTCCGTCTCCTCCAAGCTCAGCAGTAACAGTGCTGGGACACAGGGGGTACTGTGGGGGGCAGTATCCACCAGCGAGCCAGTCAGCTTGTGCCCCACAAGGTCTTTCCGCCCTGTGCTCATCTCACACTGGGTGACACTTACAGGTGAACCCGGAGGGCAGGAGCTTGGGCGTCCAGCTCTGAGTGGTGTCCGCTAACGCACTCCGTTTAAGGAGCACGCTCCACACACAAGGAGACCAGGGTGCATTCCAGAGGCTGCAGCCGGTGCCGAGCACATGACAAACGGTTCCCCGAGCTGCGCGCTCTGGTTTGCTCTGAACTTGAGCCCCCTCTCCAAAAACACAGCCTCTGCACATTTTTAGAGGAAACCTGACCACCGCACTTCTGGGAATCTTGGCTCTCGGTCTTCTGTTTGACCTCCATGTGATGGCTCATGCTGACAGCATCTGGGAGCACGCACACACACGCACACTCACACACATACCTCATACACACACACCCACACTCACACACGCACACTCACACACATACCTCATACACACACACCCACACTCACACACATACACTCACACACATACACTCACACACATACCTCATACACACACACCCACAC
>PVJX010011151.1:0-54496 GCA_004027295.1 Dolichotis patagonum | reverse complement strand
CCCCCCCGCGCAGCTCTCCAACTGCCTGGGGAGGCTGACGCCTCCTGCTGTGGACCAGGTGGCAAGACAAAGGACCATGCAAATGCACCCATATCCTAAATAGTTCCCATCCCCCTAGAAAGGGTCACTACTCTATAAAAAAGTTCTCACCTCCTCATTTGTCCCTAATATAATCAATTTTACCTAATTAATCTACAAAAAGGTTCACACTAGTCTATGATACCTCAAACTGGCCAAATATATTTGAGTGCACTTTTAAATCTGCTCTGTAAACAGCTGTTCCTTTTTTTTTTTTGAGCTCAATAATTTTTTTCCTCCTCTTTTACATTTTCACATTATTTGATCAAGGTTTATTTGGGTTACACATTTGAAAAACATGCTTCTACTTTGGTTGCCAGCTGATTAAAATGTTAAAATTGGTTAAACAGAATCCCTTGGGTGAGGAGACACTGGACAGGACTTCAATTGATAAATAGGAAAGTGGCCACCTGGTAATTTTAAAACCACCTCTTATTTGTCGATCAAAGGCCCCGATGATCTCTATAACCCTATGGGAAACACCTCAACTAAAGTTCATATGGCTGAGACAATTCATTGTTGCTGATCTGATGGTATATTCATGCCTTCAAATGTAAGTAATGACAAGTGTTTTCTTTCAGATCCAGATGTACAAAATGATAGTTCCATTTAATGTTCTACACAGCAGCTGATCTCTCTCTCCTAAATAAAAAGGTAAAATTAATAAGAGGCTATCCTCCAAAAAATCAGATGGCATTAGACATTCTAAGAGCACAGGATATGTCAATTTCTAAAGCACAGGACATGTCAGTTTCTAAAATTCCCTGGACCTTATCCTTATCCGCCTTATGGGAAGCCATTACTAAAATTATAAATACATTGTTGATTCTATTATTTGACTCCTGCATACTTAATTGATTGTTTGCCTTTGTCTCCTTTAGACTTAAAGCTGTACATCTACCCAAGATAAAAACCAGATGTCTTGTGACTGTGGAGAGGACAGATACCTTCCTCTGTGGGCCAGATCCCAAGACAAAAGGCTAAACTTGGCCCTCAGATGCCACAGGGAGGCCTTCTTAATGTGGCTTTTCATATTTTCAACAACAGAGATAAAAATAACAAAAATAACAATCTGATCTTTTAGCAGTGACACTTGGAGCTCTGAGACAGATAAACCAAGAGAGGGTGGAGCTGCCTGAGCCCCTCCCAGATCATGCTTCAAGTGCAACAAAAAGTACACTGGGCAAGAGAGTGCCCCAACCCTGACATTCCTCTGGGGCCTTGCCCCTTGGCAATCTCAAGGGCCATTAAAAGAGCGACTGTCCTAGCCGCCAGAGAGCAGGTAAGCCATCCTCCTAACTCCTTGCCCTCACAGGAGATTCCATCACCACTGGATTCATCACTGACTGATATATTTGGACCTGTTGCTGAGGACTGATGGGGCTCAGGGTCCACAGCCCCCCATTGAGGTATCCTTCTCAGAGCCCAAGTCCCACTGGAGGTCTCAGGTAAGACATTCTCTGTACTTGTGGACATAAAGGCCATATATAGGGTTCTTCCTGAATTTTCAGGCTATTGTATTAAGTCCTCAGTCTCTGTAGTGGGTGTTGACGGCCAACCTATGCAGCCTCTGCAGACAGGGCCTGTTCCATGCAGGTTTCAGACTCTCTCCTTTACTCATAACTTCCTAGTAATTCCAACATGTCCCACACCACTTTTTGGTAGGGATCTTCTTCATAAGCTTAACTTCTCCTTTACCTTCTCCTTCCCTACAGCTCTAGTCCTTCAAACACCCTCACAGTGCACTGCAAAGTCCTCCCCACCCCTTCCTTCTTCTCTGGTCGATCCCATAGTCTGGGACACCTCTTATCCCACTCGTGCTACCCATGCCAAGCCTATTTTACATGGACTGATCCAGACACTCTCAGAACTCAACAACTTACTTGGAATTTCTTTCGCTTCTGGATTCCTTGTTTGTTTATTTTTGGTACCAGGAATCAAACTCAGGACCTCGTGCTTGCCGAGCAAGGGTTTGTGCCATTGAGCTATATCCCTGGCCCTAGATTCCTAATTTTGTAGCTCTACCTCAACCCCTCTACAAGGCTTCTAAGGGCCCCTTATCAAAACCCATAGGCCCCACTATGCCTATATATGCCTTGTTTCTTAAATTAAAAGAGGCTCTCCTAACACTCCAGCCCTTTCCCTTCCTGACCCCACCCAACCCTTCACTCTATACACTACCTCTCAGGGCCACAATGCTGCAGGTGTACTAGGCCCAGATCAGCAATTCCTAGACATTATCACTGACTTACATAACTGTTTCCATGTAAGATCACAGGCCCTATACAGGCTCTTAGCCCCAGTAGTTACACATTCTTCTCTAAAGGCTGTCAGTCTTCAGATTACTCACTCCTGTCATCTCTGCACTAAGACCTCTCCTCAGGGACACATAGCACCCCCTTCCTTCCCTATTCATCAATTTTGTGGAAATAACCCTGGTCAGGACTGGCAGATAGATTTTCCACACATGCCCCACCACAAAACTCTTAAATATCTTCTCACCTTTGTTTGTACCTTTTCAGGATAGATAAAAGCCTTTCCCACAACCAGGGAGACCGCTGATGTAGTTACTAACATCCTGTTACAGGAAATCATCCCAAGGTTTGGTCTACCTCTGAGTATTCAGTCAGATAACGGTCCAGCCTTTATTTCTCAAATCACCCAACAGGTATTCTCAAGCTTACACATCACCTGGTCCTACACATCCCATACCATCCTCAGTCCTCAGGAAAAGTAAAAAAGGCAAATGGCCTCATAAAAACACACCTTACAAAACTTATTTTAGAATTACACCAACCTTGGCCTCAACTTTTGCCCCTAGCCTTAGCCAAGCTCAGGGCACTTCCCTATAGGGAGCGGCATGATAGCCTCACTGCTGCCACCCCATCCCACCCTCCTGTGGGCATTTGGTGCATCTGCCTACATTACCCATGATCCTCTCTGCCTGGCCGGACATCACTGCGACTTATCCGGTCTCTCCACAACATCTCTGCCTGATGACAACAATTTCCTGCCCTTACCCTATATAAACCATGTTCACTTCCTCAATAAATGAGACTTGATTGGAACTGCTTAACTTGTCTCTGTCTCTCTTTCCTCTTGCCCTGCCCCCCATCCCCGTTCCCTCTCCAGGTGAGACCCATGGACTGATCCACAGGCCGAATCACTTCCCCAGGCTCCTACATTTCTAAGTCCTTTTAAACTTATGTATGGTAGGCCATTCTTACTCCACAATATTCCTACCCCACAGCCTCCCTCCTCTTGCTGACTACAACCCAATCCTCTCCTTCCTCTGACACTTGTTGCGACAACATGCTGATCTCTGCCTTCCTCAATCTTCTAAAGGGACCAAGTCAGATTCCCCCATATCCCCAGGAGATCTAATTTATCTCAGATGTTCTAAATCCACAGGACTACAACCAAGGTGCAGTGGCCCCTACCTGGTCTTCTTGGCAACCCCAGCAGCGGCCAGAATTGACAAACTCCCATCCTGGTTTCACATCACACAAGCTAAATGGTATCCTCCCAACCCTGAATCTAACCATCCTGAGTGGTCATCTCCATTTCACCAAGGCCTCACAGCCGCAACTCTCAGGCTAAATCGTGTTCTGTTATCCAGTTTGGTTCCTCATTCCTTACATTCTATTAATTATCTTTTTTACAGCAGGACTCTTGACAGTCTTTCCTAAAGACTCCCACATCATGTGTAAGATCATCTTTGTGTTGTTCTACATGACAACTGTCTCAGTGCTATCTACTCTCAGCTGTTTAGTCAAAGGAGACATCGCTGAGGGCCTGAGCTCATATCTGCTTTACAGTGACACAGCCACCACTCTCCCCGCTCCTCTTACTCTTTCCAGCTCAACTCCTGGACCAGAGAGGAGCCCTACCTACCTATACCTTTAATTTTTACCCTTTAAGATGGGACAATAAGTAACTCTCACCACTTTACTTCTCCTAACCCCACACTTATTTTTCAGATTCTACCTCACCGTGTTCCTGATAAAAGGACACATTTAAATCAAAGGCACCTTTCTTCCTACCTCCCCTGGGTTTTAAATATAATAGTGGCCTTCCTCCTCACAGCACCTTGTCTCTTTGTTTTTTCCAGTCCAAGATACAGACACGTGCCAATGATAAAGTTGTCCTGTCCAAACCACCTGGTACCGGCTTCTACATGGACATCAACCATCATCCCCGTCAACCTTCCTAAGCCCCAATACAGCGCCCCCTTCCAGCAGGAAGTGGTAAGAGAGAGACTCCGCCCTTTTCTAATAACAAAAAGACCGGAATGAAAGAGTTGTGCCCTGGAAAGCTGCGGTGGGAGGCAGGAGCAAGGGGTGGGACCAAACTGTAGTCACCTTTCCCAGTGACACGAAAATACCCCCAATCAATAATCTATGCATTACCTGTGCCTTCCCTAAGCACCACCCCGGTCAAAGGTTATATGAGTACCCTAACCCTCACACGCGGGTTAGAGAAGGCCAGGCTGTCTATTGTCATGGACTTCTCTCCATGTCTTTGGGAATAAAGGTCTCTTTTATCTTATATTTTGCTGTTCATTGCACCGAAAATCCTAAAATATACATTAAAAAATGTTCCACATCACTGGTCATTGAAGAAATGGGAATTAATTCAATGCTAAGATTTCATCTCACTCCAGAAAGAATGACTATCATCAAGAAATCAATCATTAACAAATGCTATTGGTGGTATTCAGAAAAAAGAATCCTTCTCCATTGTTGGTGGGAGTGTAGATTGGACCCCTACTATGGAAAATATGTGCGCTGTAACCTATAGAGCACCTAGAAAACTTTTCAAAAAGATATGGTCAGAAGTCCACAGGTAAATTAAAATAAAATACTATTATTTGAACACAAATTAACAGGATAATAATATTAAATTTTCAAATAATTGAAAAAGATATTAAATAGAAGATAGAAGAACAAAAAATAAAGTGGAAAACATACAGAACTCCACTTTAAATATAAAGACAGATTGGTTCAAAGAGGAAGGATGTGGCAAATATACTGTATTGGAATGTTCTGGTTTTTAACAGACAAAGTAGATTTGAAAGCAAAGAGTATTTCAGAAATAAAATAGAAAATGTTATGATAACAAAGGATTCAGTTCACCAAGAACTGATCATCTTAAACATGTATGCACCTAGCAAAGAATTTCAAAACAAATGAAGTGAAACCTGAAAGAACCTAAAGAAACAATAGCCAAATTAGAATTGGAGATTTAACACTCTTTTCTCAGTAACCAAAAAAACAGGTACACATAAAGTCTGCAAGGATATTGCAGGCTTGAACAATGCTACCAACCAATTATAACTGAAGAGGAGTTATATACTATCATCAGCATCAACAGCAGAATGATCACTCTTGTCAAGTGCATATAGAACATTCACCAAGATAGACCATATTCTATTTGCATTATAAATGTAATTTGAAGGGGGCATGGTGGCACCCACCTATAATCCCAGCACTCGGGAGGGTGAGGCAGGAGGATCTATGTGAGTTCAAGGCCAATTTGGGCTACATAGTGAGTTCAAAGCCAGCCTGGACTACGTGGTAACCCTACCTCAATCAATTCTATACAAAGCCATGGATTTGAACTGACCAACTATATCAGGCCCAACAACTCAACCAACTGACTGGCTGATTGACTGCCAGTAGCCAATTAAATTAGTTTCTATTTCTCACCTTTTCTCTGTCAGTTAAAAAATAAATTTTTAAAAGTCTTTATTAAAAGAACTTGCTCTGGTTCTAGGAATTTTCAAATCCTTGTTTTTTTTATTTGCTCAGATAATCACCACTAAATTTAATTAGTCTAAGGAATGTTCCTTTTAACAAAGCAAAGTATAATCTACAAACATAATGAAATTAATTTAGAAATCATTAACATAAACATATTTAGAAAGGGGCTGGGGGTATACCTAAGTGGCACATTGCCTGCCTGGCAAACACAAGGTCCTGAGTTTGATTCCTGGTACAAAAAAAAATTATATATATAAAAATTTGGAAAATGCTAATATTTTGATTTAGTTGTTGAATAACTCTTTTATATATTTCTTTCCTTTTTCATATACTTTAAGCATTACACAATAAAATATAAAATAAAATTTTAAGTATTTAAACTAGCCTACAGTGAAAGGTTGATGAGAATTAAAATAATAATAACCCCTCTGGCTAACAGACTGAGACTAAAGTGGGGAAGGACAAGGGTACAAGAGAAAGTGAGGATCCCCTTCTCCAGCAAGAAGTCTGTATCAATCAGGGACAGGCAAGAGGGCTGACACCAAATAAAGTCTGCAGCGTAAATCATTACATTAGACGCACGCTCGTTTCTACACCGTGTGTAGTGGGACACTGGATCAAGAGAGAGGATCAGAAGACACTCTAAAAAATGTGCTGTCTCTCCAGCCACCCCTACTCATCGCTCCTCCTTTTGTTGCTACCATTGTCCCCCAATTGCTTCCAACTTTGGAATCCCTGGCAGAGACTGGATAGACAGAGACTGGATTTAATAAGCAATGTTCATTGCTCAAGCCACGGATCTGTGAATAGCTGTTTCTACTTATAGCCCTGCTTGCCCCTCCCCCACACTCACCCATAAACTGTTTTGGTCCAGCTCAGCCTAAGCTTATCAGCAGCCACTATATTTCCGGGATCTGAACATTCGAATAAGTCAGTTGGCTCATCTGTGGGAATTTGGGTAGACTATCTGTCTGCTTAGTCTTATTTTCCTCACTTATAAAACCAAGGTAATTAATCACCTCCTAAGAACTGTGGGGATTAAGCGAGATAATACGTGTGAATTTGCTCTGTCGACAGGAAAAATGCCTTACAAATGACTTCACTGAAGACCTTCGTCTCAAGATCTTACTGTAGTGTCCACCTGGGGCAGAGGTGCGATCTCAGTGAACCACTCCACAGAAGCCACAGTTAAGTGTTACAGTTTAGATCTGAAATATCCCCCAAAGCCTCAAGTCTCTGAAAGGTGCGTGGAGTAGTGGGGTGCTCTGCTCATCAAAGGATTCATCCATGGATGAGTTCAGAGCTGAATGGGAGGAGGTGGGGCCTGGTTGGAGGTGGTCACTAGGGTATAACTCAGAAACGTACTTGTTCCTCCTTCTTCTCTCTGCTTCTTGGCTCCCATGGTATGAGCAGCATTTTTCCTCCGTGCCCTTTATCACATCATTTTTGCCTTGGAGTCAGTCAGTCATGGATTGAATCCTCTGAAACATGAGCCAATATAAACCTCTCCTCCTTGAAGTTGCATGTGTTACATTTTCCCCCAATATTATGAAAGTTGCTAATGCAAGATGAAAGAGTGCCTTCTCCCAAGTCTTCTGGATGACTAGTTGTGTTTGAAAATAAACAGTGCCAGACGTTGATGGAGCCCAAATTGGAAGGGGGTCTGAGTCCCTGCAACACAGTGTGTGAAAGAGGAGAGACTTTCAGTCTCAAAAAAAGTCTGCTTGGGACCATTAAAAGAAAATCAACACTTTGGAGGTTGAAGCAGTTTTGAGGTCATGTGGGGAAGCAGTTGACATGATTGTCACAAGTAGCCACAGACTGGTTCTGAGTTTAATTCCATGGTCGGCCAGCATTCTGTGACCTTAGCAATGATATTTAGATTTTTTTATACCTCAGTTACCTCATCCTTTAGTTCTTGTTTCCTTAGTTGTTGTGAAAATCAACTGATGTAATGTACGAAAAGTGCCAGTAACTATCAATGTCCAATAAATGTTGACCATTATCATTAACAGCATAAAAGTATCCGGCATTATTTGAAATGTCTTTAATAATTCCAGGAAAAATCTCTCCCTCTCCCTTCTCCTCTCTGCCCTCCCTGTAACTTATCTCCTGAGGACTTTACAAGTACATCACAGTATCTTCTAAGGAAATTTTTGGAGCATGGTTAACTGGAAAACCTCCAAACCTAAATTTTCAGGCTCTGTTTTTACCTAATCAGTCATATCGATGGGTTTAATGATGTGTGTGACGTGACCTGTTGACAGCTCAGACACCAAATCTGCGTCCTCTAAGGACATCACTGCCATTCCGCTGCAGGTCTGACTATCACCAGCGGAGGGCAGGCTTCACACAAACTGCTTAAACTTGAAGAGGCCCAGCCTTATTGCCAGTAGTTTGGGAGACTTTCTCCCCATTTTCATTACTTGCCTCTAGAAAGATGGCTGTGATACTTCAAAAATCCTGGTTATCTCTGTTGTGCTTAGATTCTGTGATCTCTTCTGGTGGCAAATTCACTGCCCTGCATGTTTAATGCTGGCCACCACGGGTTAAAGTGGACAGTGGGAAATAGTGAAGGGAGGAGCTGCACAAAGGCACCTGGGAGGGTGGGCATCAGCCTGGCCATGGCCTGCAGAGGGGCACCCTGGTTGCTGAGAACATGGATCTCCCCGCATCTGCTAGCACAGCCTCCTCCTCAGTGTGTCCTCCTTTCCTGAGTCACTTCACACTCACCGGCATCTGCACACCACTCTGCCCCGACTTCTCCCACACTGTCACAATTCCAGGATTCAGTCCTGCATCTCGGAGATTCTTAACTGTGGAAGTGGGCACCATGCCTTTCAGAATGCCCTGCATGGAGTTTTCTAACAAACTCATGCTCAGGCCTTGCTCCAGATGCCCCTGGTCAGTTTGAGATCACCCGGGGTCTGCTTAGCTCCCTGCCCCTGGAAACTGGTGGAGTCACTGAAGGCCTCAGTGAAGCAAATGGCAGAAAAGTGGCTAGGAGGGACAGAGTCTGCAGCTGACTCTTTTTCATGAATCTTCATTTCCCTCTGGGACCTGAAGCCTGTGTGCTCCCAGTGGGTGATTGCCAAAGTCCTGCTGTTGTCCTGTCCTCCTCAGTGTCACTCTGGGTTCACACCCACACTCCCTGTCCCAGCTCCCCACCAGCCTGGCCTCTTCCACCTGACTGGGCCCAGTGTCCTGCCTCCCCGGGGGCTGACCCTCCCACTCTCTTCCTCATTGTTTCCTTCCCTGAGCCCCATCCTTTGCCTCCAAAATATCCCTCTTTTCTACTCCTCCACCCAAGAATCACCAAATCTTACTTGTTCTCCCTGTTTCTGAGGACCCTTCCTTGCATCCCTCAGGAACTGACCCCTCTGTTGCTTTTGCCTCTCTACTCACCACGCCAGACTCTTTCTGCCTCCTCATCTGGCACTGTCTTTGCTTGATGTAAACCCTTTCTACCACTGACCACCACTGAACAAAGTCCCAGTCCATCACCATATCACAGAGGCCCTTCTCTACACCTGCCTGCCTCCGTCCTATCTATGCCAGCAACATGCGTCCACAAGCCTCTGAAAGAAATGCTTGGCTGCTAATTGATGTTTCTTTCCTGATTTTGCTTTCTAAAATGAACTCATCCCACAAAACCAGCTCAGGCACCACCTCCCTGAAGAACCTTGTCTGAAGCCCCTGGCTTGGCATCATGCCCCCCTCTTCTGTGACAACCCTGACCTCCTCTCAGCTTCTCACTGTGCATCCTCCCATTTTAAAACCAGGGAGTCATTAGCAGCTCTCTCTTCTCATCGTTTATTCATTCACAGCTCTCTCTTTTGTCCTAAGCTTTGAAATTCTTGAGGACACACTCTGGGAGCTGTTCCTCTCACACTCACAGAGCCTCGCTCCACGACCTGGGACAGAACTGAGGAGGAGCCAGTCTGTCTACTTGGTGTCACTGATGGACTCCTTTAAAAGAAATCTAAGCTACTACCGTGTTTCTATTCCCACTCAACCTTTTACCCACTAAAATCTATTTTCTTCCCATATTTCTGATCTTTTAAAGAAGCACATGACTCAGTGATCATGTCTAAAGTCTGGCCATTCACTTCCGATCTCCACCAATCTTCCTGTTCACTTTCAGTCTTTCCAGCTTCTTTCCCACACCTCTTCCCTTGCTTTCTGTCATAGATAGTAAGCATAGATTTCTGTTGCTTCCATTCCATCTTGGAACAGCACCGCAGTTTTCCTCTGGGAACCAACGCCCTCCTTTTCTCAGTCTGTGTAGTTCAGGTACCACACACTCTACTTGTGGCTTGAGAGATGAGTGCTGACAGAGGGTAACAATCCCTCAGCTACAGAGATTGGTTTAGAGGTGGGCAAGCCATGGCCATGATATCAGAGCCAGTCAGTTTGCCTCAGAGACCTTCACTGGAACTGGGTGAAGAAGGGAAATCATGCTATTTGCTGAAGAAAATAGAGTTGAGCTCCTGACAACTATTTTGTTACCATAAGGAAAAAATTCCTGAGCCAACATAGGAAAGCAGAATAAAATGAGTAAAGCAAAAATCTTCAAGCCCCTAAGTATTTCTGAGCTTGGCTACCCAATATATTCACTTATAAACCCAATTTAAATTGATTTCTGTATTCACTTAATAAACCAGTTTAAATTGCATTTCTATATTCACTTAATAAACCAGTTTAAATTGCATTTCTTATCACTTATAAATAAAAAATAGAACCCTGACTAATTATAGTCATTACGGTCTGATCAGCTCTCCTTCCTTTTCCTTTTCCTTTTCCTTTTCCTTTTCCTTTTCCTTTTCCTTTTCCTTTCCCTTTCCCTTTCCCTTTCCCTTTCCCTTTAATGCTTTGTTGTTGTTGTTGTTGTTGTTGTTGTTATCCTCCTGTCCCATGCACGCAATTCTGTTGATGCACTAGAAATCTCCACTCTAAGATGCTTTATAGTTTAAACTTGCCCATCTATGGCTCTCATCAATTGTTACAAACTCTTCTATAATGAACACTACCAAATCTGTTGCTTTGATTCTCATTTCTATACAATGATCCAAATTCTCACCTCTAGTTCCACCTTCATTAGAATTTCTTCAGTATCTCTGACTTATTTAAAATTGAGTTCCTCTTTCCCAATTCTTCTTTTTCCAAATAGATCACTCTTTCTGACTATTCTAATTTTGATCAAGCTATTCACATTTTCCAGTTTCCCCTAGCCTGAAGCACTGGAATTATCATTAATTAGTCCTTCTTTCTTGCTGTTCCACATTCTGTGCATTCTCTGCCTAACTCACCCGCAATACAAATGATTGCCAAGTCTTGTTGGCTTGACCTCGAAATGCCTTCTCTCTCTTCACCTATACTCATTCCCTCCACCATTACCTCCTAGCTTGGAGTCTTACTGTCCTTATCTGGATTCTATTGCATTCCCAGCCAGCTTCTGTTCTCTGAAGCCAGGTGTCCCTGCAAGGAAAGTTTTCCTGTAAGAACCTCTCAGGCTCTGCTCTAGAATCTTTGCATGGTAAGCTCCTTATGAATTCTCCTGCAGGATATTTAGGCCCTGGGAGACCTAGCATAATCCATTTCTTTCCTGCCTTCACAGCTCCAGAGGCTTCTCTCTCCAAGTGGCTGCCTTTCCTCTCCCTTTTGTCCTATCTAGGGAGCTGTAGCACCTAGAACACTTTCCTCATCTGCACCGAAACTCTATCCACTTTAACCCAGTCTAATGCATCTTCTTGCCTCTTGGGGCCAAGACCAAGAAACGGAATACATGGCCCAGCGTTATAGTGCCCTGATCTGGACCTATCATCACACTCCAAGAACTCTGATTACCAGATCATCCAGGCTACCAGCCTATTGGTTGGTGCCACCCCAACCAGGCTGGGTCTTTTCAGTAAATCCATTATCCATACATGGAATATGCTAAACCCACCAGTGGGCCAGTCCAGTATCATGCACACATGATCTAGTCACCTTCCAAAAGCTCTACATATGAGCACATGAGCCTTTGGGGTAACATCTAGGTGTGAGCCATAATAGGTTCCATCTGACCCAGCAGAGGGTCTGAGCTACCAGGAGAGTGATGTTGCAGTAGGCTTCATGAATAGAAATGTGGCATGTAGAGCAAGGGAAATTGCCTGAGCCTGCTGCCCATCCACACTCATCAGGGATTGGGTTCTGATCTGGATAAACTGGGTCACTTCCATGACATAGGACGGTGGAGGGTCATGAACTCTCTGCGAACAACTTCCAACTCACTTGGAACCAGGACAACTGATACACAGAACACTAGAGTTAAAAGAAAAAAAAACAATGACCTGAAAGCCATCCTTGAACACTTGAAGGACTGTCCCATTTTTTTTTAAGAGAGTTGATCCTGCTAAGGAAAAACTAAAAGAATAGGATTACCAAATAAAACTTTCCAGGTGTTAGCTACATTTTATCTTGGAAACAGGGGAAAAAATGTGAATGCAAATATCTTCATTGCATCTATATGGTGTGATTGCAAGGAAATTTTCATTTTTCTCCTTTATTTTTTACTATGTATTTTTTTGCTCATGACTTACAGAAGTACTAAAGTAGCCTTTAGTTGTTTGTAATTGCTCAGAGCCCATTTCCTCTTCTTCTGGTCTTGTCTCTTAATTTTGCTTTGAAGCAACCCCACACAGACACTCACAGTGGTCCCAAGGGCCCAGTCTACCAGTCAGTTCCACCCTCAGCCACCATGATGAGTTCAGGAAAGTTGCAGAGATGAGTAGGAAACAGCCTTGTCTTCTGCCTTGGCTGCCGAGCACCCAGGAGCTTAGAGCTGTCAATCTGCAAGGGAAGAGCCTGCTCAGGTAAGGCCATGCCTGAGGGAGTGCAGGCCAGAGACAGAGGGTGGACAGAGTCCTGTGAGCCCCTGCACCCAGCCTTGCCTGAAGCCTGTCTGTCTGGTCACTCAGTTACTGGGTCGCTCAACCAAGTTCTTTCATAAGCAAGGTGGTCCTGATTGCTACTGACTGATACAGATTTTTCTGTTGCCTGATTTAATGCTGAGCTACCCAGCAACAAAAGGACCACGGAAAGTTAAGAAAGGTCATGAAACGCCTGACTGGGTAAGGAAGCCATGAGCAACTCAGGAGGAAAGGGAGAGGCCTTTCAAGCTGTGCAAGCCTGTTCCCAATTCCTCTAGCAAGGCTTCTCCTCACGTTTGGACTTTCCCTCTCCTTCCCACACCCTGGGCTCCAGGACACCCTAAATAACTGCCTATGCTGGCTTCTGCAGCAGCTTCCTGCCCCCATCATTACACTGTGAACTCAAGTAATTGTGAACTTTGTTTCTTAGCTTAATTACTGTTTACGGAAAGAAGCAAAAAGAGGGAAAGAGAAAGAAAAGAAAAGGAGTTGAGAAGAGGAAGTCAAAAACTGTACTTTTCGTCAATAAATGTACTTTTCATAAAAATTTAGGCTCTGAATAGTGAAACTCCATCCACTCTCATCACACCATCATATCCTTGGTTGTTGCTATGGTTGATACACTGTGTCAACTGGAAAAGTTTGGAAGTTTAACTGAGAGACTCAGCAGGGAGCCAGGATTAATATCCTCTCCTGTGCAAAGGAGGGCAAGGAGGTTTTGTGAGTGCTACGTCACCCTGGCGTGTGGGGGTGGCCTGTGTACAATATAAGGGAGAAAAAGAGGCTTGTGTTTTCCCTTTTGCTCTGGCTGCTGCCTTGAAGTGTTGCCCCAGTACCATGCCACCCTGCCTTGGAGCCAGCTGAGTTTGGACTGAAACCTCCAGAAACTGTGAGCTAAATAAACCTTTCCTTGCTTCATTTTTGGTGTCATATGTTTTGTCCCAGTATCAAGAGAAAAGTAACCAAGACAGCTGTCATCCTTCACTGTGGTGTTTGCAACTTTTCAAAGCCCTAAATACTCTTCAGTGTTGTTTTTATTGTTGTTTTAAAATGAAAATCTAAGTACAACAGTGCTGCTTAGCAACAGTGGCTTGCACTGGAAGGTTTCATTCTGAACTCTGCTGGCTGGTTCTTCTTGGTACCTCTGTACTTTTCTGGAGATTTTATTAGTTTCCTTAATAAGCCTCCCTTATCAGAGTGCTCAGACTACAGGTACTTGGTTCATAATGTGTAGAGCGGATAACATCAGAGAATCCTTCCAAAAGTATTCAGACAAGTGATCCAAGATAAGGAGAGAATTCTCTCCTGCGAGTCACAGAACCAAATCATCTGCCTAGAAGAAGGCTTCTCTGTTTTCTTTCTTGGATGCTTGACCAACAACAAAAACAAAGACCTCCACCCCAGCCTTGGGGTGTCTGGACAATGCTTTAGTTTAGACATTCCTTAAGAAGCTAGGATGGCCGAGTGTAATTGCAACAGGTCCAGCTGGCCTTGATTTTCCTCAAAGGGCTCTGCATTGCGGCATATTTTAAATAGTAGTCCCTGCCTCAGGGAATGAGTTGTCTGTGTGTGACTGGATGCTGCTTGGTATGCATGCAATCACACATACTGAAATTTTGCTGAGCATCCCTGCACCGCAGCTGCAGGAGTAGATGCCAGAATGCCGGGCACTGCCCAGCTCTGCAGGAGGTCAGCGTCTGCTCAGAGAGGGTGCACATGCGCACCCAGATACCTTTCTTCCAACTGAGGCCAGACAGCAGGTTTCTCAGCTCTGGCCACATTTTGCTTCACCTGGGGAGAGGAAGAAACAGTGATACCTGAGACTTACCTCAGACAATTCAGTGAGATATTGCTGGGTAGAACCCAGGTATTAATATTTTTAATTGCTACCCATATATAATTTTAAGATGACATTAGATTTGAGAAGCTTTGTCAAGTTTCTTTCTTTAAAGACACAGGTTGGTTTGCTTGCCAGATCTCCCCAAACAGAAGGAATGAATGCTTTTAATTATTCTAACAATCCTAGTGCTTCCATCAAAGAAGCACACAGGTAACTTCAGATCAAGTCCGCTTTCCAGAAAACACAGGAAGAGGACCACATGGCAGAAGGGTCACCAATCCACAGCCCCTGCCCACACTGATAAGTTGCTTACCCTATAGAAAAGCCAGAACCCATCATTTGAGCCTTGGAGATGAAACAGAGCTTAGAAGTGTGGTCACTCCAAATAGGCTAGACCCTTGGACTAACCTGCTATTTCTTGGCAGCCACTGGGGTCACCTAAAAATACTTAACATTCATAAGCTTGGGCCCAAGCTGCTATCTGGACCCAAATGAAAAGTTCATTTTACTTCCCAGAACTGGAATCTTTGTGGCTAGGGCTGTAGCACTATGTTCCTTCCCCAGCACTGCAAAAACAGAGAAAAATTTTGAAACTGTCAGGAAGCCACAGGAGCTGACCTAGATTTTCTCCTCCTTGGCCCCCATCTTTTGACCATGCCCCTGTCCCATGCAGGTGCAGAGCCCCGCCTCACAAGACAAGCTGGACCATCACCTCCCAGAACAGACATTCTTAGGCTCTGACACTACTGCCTGGCTGAGCAATGAGGCTTGCTCAGTCTTGATTAAAGTTGCCTTTTATTTCCCTTTGTTGAAGTGAGCCCATTCAGCCAGCACTAATCCATTTGTCCAAAGGACTCTAACCTCACTGCCAGCACTTGCAGCAGCCAAACCTCTAATGCCCTGACCTATCTCTGTAATTGTCCTCACCAATGTATCTGCCTCATCACACGGACAGCTCAGGCCAGGCCAGGCTCCCAACTCTCCCTCAGAATGTGATTAATCAATAACGTCAGAGCAGGGGAGATGCAGACGGGAAACTTTTTATATGCTAGCAGGAGAAAAAGCCCAACTCTGAACAAAGGACACCTAACTTCCAAATCGTTGTTCCTCAAGGTATGTGCAGAATGCTTTGTTAAGAAGGTGGTAAGCTTTCTGAAGCTTCACATGCACTCCAAAAGCTTACTAGGGACCTTCTGCTTGAGAAAACAAGCATTTTCTCATCAGTTGAAAAATCCTATCTTCAGGCCCATTTGGACACTCAATTTCAGAGTGATACCGGCTTCCAAGAAGGAACTTCAGCATCACAGAATCCTCTCCCTGGGTGTCAAGCTATGCTTTCTGAGAAGCAGTGACAGCCCGTGCTGTGGTCCCTTGACCCTTCCTGAGCCTGCTGGCTCTGCACCCAAGGGATGAGATCAGCCCATGATATCTCTTGTTCAGAGCCTTCCTGCCCTCTGTCTTCATGTTATGATGTTAAATCTTACTTTGAGAACTGCTCTAGACTCTGCTGTCCATTAAGCCCACCACTTTCCTTCCTCAGGGGAAATAACTGCAGACACCAGTCTCATCAGCAGTGCCACATGCTCGTGTCTCAGTCCTGAGCTGTCCCTGACCTAGGTGCCAGACAGGTAGATTGGTGTCTTTGAAGAGACCCATGGTTAGGGACCCCAATGGTGAACTTGTCATGCCTATTGGCACCACACTATAGAACAAGGAGCATTGTCCCAGGTTTATGCAGGATCAACTCTAAGTTCTCCAGCTGCCAAAATATCCAGGCAGATAAGAAATAAGGTTTTACCAAGTTTAATGTGATTTTAAGGCATGATGACTGACAAGTTGTTCATCTGGGGGTCAAATATATCTACAGATCACATTTAAAACTACAGATCATACTTTTCGTGGGTGACAAGTTAATGGTCCAGGAATTTATTTGGTCTCTGTCACTGTGGTGGCCTCTGACTCTGCTATGAACATAGCAGCTGTGTGTTGTCTGACAGAGAAGCCATGTCCTAGCCCTCTTCCTGCCCACTTTCTCAAGTCTTCTCGTTGCCCTGCCATGGCAAGCTGCTTTCCTTCTTGAAGAGGAGGATGAGCTCAGGAGTTCCAGGAGAGTACAGGGAGAATTATTTCCATACTGCTCTTGGGTAAGGCCCAGTGGCACCAACCTCCAAACAGAAGGAAGCTCTGCCCTCTTCTCCTGCCCTGCAAATACTTCATGTGGAATGCAGGTTACTTAAGACAAAATGGCAGATGTTTTATACTACAGTTTCCAGTGATGTGAAGTCCCTTGATGAACCCTCTGCCTTTGCCCCCAGAACTGCAATCCAGAAGAAGGCAACAAGGGCCTTCATTCTGGTCTCTGGAGCTCTTCCCATCTTTGGTTTCCCAGCCCTTCTCCAGGGCAAGGCTTGGGCAGCATTCCTCAGGCTCAGCATGTGCTCACTTCAACCACACTTTTGAAGCAAACCTTGCAGCATGTAGGATCCTCTGGGATTTGGCTCACACTGGTCCCGGTCCCCCAGGTGACAGGATGTACAGGAGAGCTGCGAGTCTGGGCTATGGTTTCAGGTTCCACTGCCTGGCTTTGCTGTCCCCTACTCTTTGGATTCCATGTGCTTTGCACTCGCTACAGTGCCAAAAGGAAGAACCACGACTAGGGAAAGAGCTTGGTCCCAGAAGTCAAATATTACACAGTCAAAGCAGTACATCTCCCCAGCTGTAGGCCAGTGCTTGGTGATCCAGTTCCTGGCCCAGATTTTACTGTCCATGTTACCAGGTCTCTGGAGAAGTGCTTCCCTTATTTCCACTTACATTTGTGGAAAAGGTAAGCACATTTTTACACCCTCAAAGGCCACACTGTGGAGATGTTACTCCATGCACATCTTGGGCACATGTGGCACTCTGCATGTGCCTTACTCTGCTCCTGATCGTCTCTTGTTTCCGCTGACCCTCAGTTTGTTTTTTTTTAACCTTAAAAACTTCAAATGTATTATAACATAGAACTGAAACAATTTTTGATACTCATTCTCTTAAAGATGCATTTTTCTCTGAAAGAAACATAAGTAAAGATAGGAATTCACATGTTACAGGTAGGAATGGCAGAGCTCTGTACTAAGAGTGACCAGGAGCCCAGTCCCCCTCATCATTCACTGGGCAGGTGACCTGAGACAAAATTCACTGCTGTCCTCCCTCCATGCTTCTGTGATAAAATAGAGGATTATGTCTTTACCACCCCACCACTAGTGCAGGCCCACAGGCTATTATGAGATTCAGATAAGTCAGTATTTGAAAATGTAGTTTGATTTTAAATAGTTAGTTATGGAACTCCTTGTCAGATATACTGTGGATTTTATTCTTTCCTCAAAATCTGTCTTCAACTCTTCATATATTCATACATATATACATATATATATACATATATATTATATACATATATACACACACACAAGATAGATAACTATATTACTAATCTCAGTTCATCAAAAAGAATAGTTTATGCTTTCATTGTTTGATTGATCATTTTTATGCTTATATTCTGAGCAACTACTTTGAAGATAACAATACACAATATGTTAACCAGTGTTAATCTCCTACTATTTTGTTTTGAAATTCTGTATCATCATTTTTGTTCCTTTTGCTTTGTTTCATTTTGTTTTTAAAATTTAAAAAAATGTAATGTCCTCATTCTCTAAGTTGCCAATTTCATTTCTTTGGAAATCTTGCCTGTGTGCTTGTAATCAGCACTCTTGCTGTTTTACAGGTGGCTTGTGTTTTTCTGGGAAGGGTGATCAGCTGTCAACTGCTGCTCTCTGGAAGTTCCATCTCAGAAGGAAACCCTTGGTGAAGTTCAAACTCGACATCTGCAAATCACATTCACAAGGAAAGTGTGACTCACTCGAGTTACTGTGTTAAATTTCCATGGACATTCAGGGAGTAGGTGTTGTCTTTGGGGCGAATCACTTGAAATCATCATGACATCAGCCCTGTTGCTGAAAAACTGTGCACCTACCCTAAAGCAAGGAGAAGGGTGGGCGGTGGTCTGCTGCCTGGACCTCCTGAAGTATTACTGTCGTCAGAGAACAAGGTGGAGTACCCATGAGAGTGCTGCAGAGCAGTGAAGGGAGCTGTCTCATCAATACCCGACACTAAAGACCACGGCTAAGATGATTGACCTCCTCGCAAAGTGAAGAAAGACACAAATAAACCCTAGTTTAAGTTACGTGGGAAGTAAGTATAAGAAAGCCTTGCTTTCCTACCCCTTCCTTCCTAGGTGATATCCAACACCACTAATCGACCAGTGCATAGTTTGCAGGTGACACTGGATGCAATTCCAGAATTCTTCTGACTTAAGCAGCTGCCGTCAATCAATCTAAGATATCAGTGGTCACAAAAGTGTCACGCATTCCCGGTATAAAGTTTTCAGTAATCTAATCAATGCTCACAGCACTTGGTCCACCAATCAAACCCATCACTACAGATGGCATAATCCTCCTCATCGTCTCCACTATCAATGCTGCTACTGTACATAATCACCAAAGCTCAAGTTGATTTTCACTGAAAGGCACTTTGGTTTTGATGTTGTGTCTTACCAGGCCATAGGAGCTCCTTGTTCCATGCTTGTATGCCACAGTCTCAGGAGCTAAAACTGTTTCCTCATGATTTCAACAAAATCTTTTCCTCTACTGTACTTCCAGTTCTAATCACAACTAAACATATTTCCAAAAAAGGAAGCTATATGTATTGGAACAAGGTCTTTGCCTATAATAGTAGAATGATACCACAAATCCAGTTCAGAGCCTTGATGAATTATTTGATCCATAAAGAACAGGTTACTGACACTGAAAGTGCTCTAGGAAAAAGCATCTGCTAGGAAGACGTTCTATAAGAATTTGCAGAGGAACTTAGCTAAAGAGAAAACTCAAAGGGGGGCTGCTATAGGAGGTCAGCATTTCATAATGAAAGTAGAACAGGTCTTATAACAAGAGCTCCCTACCTTTTCATTTCTCCTTGGCCTCTTTGTATAGTAGCACAGAAAGAAGCACCTGCCCAAGTCCAAGTTGTCTTCCTGGTTTGGTGACCTCATTCTTGGGAATTTGGGCTATTTCAGACTACCAGTAGCTATGTCTGCAGATGAAAAGAGTAGGACTCAAAAGAGCTCCCTGGCTCTTGAGAAAATAGGAACCCAGCCCCCAACTCCTATTGAGCTAGGCTCTGTTAATACCACTTAACAAGTCCTAGATAATGCACCCATCAAAGCTGGTGAGCCAGAGATGCAGCTACCTGCCATCCTATAAAAGATTCCTGGGAACCCATCTCTTTACCAGATAAAGACATCTCACTCTGTTCATTTCCTGAGTGCAAGTCAGATGCTACGGTTTAGATCTAAAATGTCCCCCAAAAGACTTACATGTTCATAGGTGGAACTTCTGAAAGGCTTAGGTCATGGGGGTCATGGAGGTGCTATACTCATCAGTGGATTAATCTGCTGATGAGTTCGGTAGCTGTGTGAACTGTGAAGAGGCCAGTTCTCGTTGGAAGAGTGAATCACTGGGTTTGTGACATTGAAGGATGTATTCTTATCCCTAGCTCCTCCCTTCTCTCGCTAGCTGCCATGGGTTGAAGAGCATACCTTTCTCCTCCCCTTCCACATGCTGCTTGTGCCTCAGCACCAGCTGACAATGGGCTGAACTGTCTGAAACTGTGAGCCAAAATAAATCTCTCCTCCTTCAAATTGCTAGTGTCAGTGTTCTGTCTCGTGACAAGAAAGTGATTACTCATACAGAAGAGGATATGTGTTAAGGTGCAGGTAGATGTAGGACAAGGAAAATCTGTTTTTTTTTATTTAGAAAAAAAAAACAACCAAACAAAACAGAAAAAAGGGTAGCAACAATACAGAATTCCAAAGGAAAAAAAGAAAAGAACAACAACAACAACAAAAAACCCACTAAGAAATCACTATTTGATAAATTACATACTGTCATCTTGGAAATAGTTGTTCAAGTTACAAAATTAAAGCATACAAAGTAGACATTCAAACAGTGGGACTATTAACAGTTCTGCTCAACAATCTAACAAAAACAGTAGTATGGTCATCTATCTTCCACACTTAAACATACATGCAGTTATATCCTTTAGAACACTTTCTTTTGCTCTCTCTTTTACAGTAGCAATTATGCATTTTGGGTTTTATTACTCCTACAGTTCTTATTACTTTTTTTATTTTAAAGAGAATAAAACAAAAGAGGGCAGAACAAAGCAGATCAGAACAGAACAACATAAGCAACACAACACTTTACAATAAGACAACCGGACATTAATAGTAGCTGTTAAAATATCTCTTTCTCTGCTATAGTTGAGCATGGTTTCAGATACAATAATATCAAACATAACACAATAGTATAAAACCGTTCAAGAGAATGAAAGAATTACAGGACATTCTGAACCGAATAACTGTGATCAATGGCTACTATAATATCTCATTTTGAATAAAAAGATTTGTTTATACCATCACATATATAAAAATCTCAATAAGACACAGCATGATAGAACCAATGGTAATAGCAGAGTAGAAGCATGGTAGGACTTCTAAGGAAGACGATATTAAATCAGCAATGGCTGCCATAATGTTTTGTTTTCTTCAAAACCGCTGTTCATACCATCACGCATAATAAAGTCAAACAAAACAGATTAAAACCATTCCAACTGATGAATGAAAACATTGAAAGGCTTCAAAGCAATGAAATGGAGAATTATGATTACTATAAAATCTTATATACTCTTAGCAACTCTCATACTAGGGAGACTATACGATATTTACACATGTGTGTTTGGTTTATTTCGCTTATGAGTACGGTCTCAAGTCATGTCCATTTACTTATAAATATCTCAATGTGATCATTCTTTATAGCTGAGTAGTACTCCATTGTATAAAAATACCACAACTTTTTAATCCATTCCTCAGTTGATGGGCACTTAGGTTGTTTCCAAGATCTGGCTATTACAAATTGTGCTGCTATAAACATGGGTGCACATATATCACTGTCGTATGATGTTTTCAGTTCTTCTGGGAATATGCCTAGAAGCAGAATAGCTGGGTCAAATGGGACTTCCAAACCCAGCTTTTTGAGGAATCTCCAGACTGACCTCCACAGTGGCTGCACCAGTCTACACTCCCACCAACAGTGCAGAAGAGTTCCTTTTTCCCCACAGCCTCTCCAGCACTTGTTGGTAGTTTTTAGGACAAGGAAAATCTTAAAACCCAGTGGGCAGAATAATAACCCTCAATTAGATGCTACTAATGATGGATAGATAAACATTCTAAATTTGATTGGACTCCATCACTTTTAATTGTCCCTGAACTCAGTGCTACAAAGAAATAATGGACCTACTCTAATTTAGAGAAACCCAAGGCCTTGAACCACAAGTAAACACAGACCACTCTTTAGAAGTGAACAAACTCACCAGGGATCATTCCCACTGGACAGCCAAGCATATGTGAGGCAGAACCACAAGCAGAGCCACACTGAGTACTGTGGGCACATGTACCCATGGTGGACAGCTTGGCCTGCCACAAACTTGAAAGTTGGCCACAGCATTCAAGTTGAGAACAACTACCAGAACCAGCAAAGATTTCAAGGGCAGGGAGTCTGTAAAGCCTAAAAACTCAGAAAGGCTAGATGTTATCCTGTTTCAAGAGCAGGGTGAGAATATTGACCAAGAACCAGGCTGTGAACAGAGCTTTGCCTGGGCTAGAAGGGAGGACTTAAAGGCCCTGGGTTTGCTCTCAAGATGGGCCTGCATACACGTGTGGAGTTCACAATCTGAAAAGGTAGACACAGGGTGCCAGTGACTCCCACCCCCAGCATTAGCAGGCTCTGAGTTCAAGAACTGGTAGAAATCAAGGCTTGAGGAACAAGAAGAAAGGAATTCAAATGATGTCATGTCTTGTGACCCCAAGACAATCTATTATCTATCTATCTATCTATCTATCATCATCTATCTATCTATATTTATATCTATGTATACCTGTATCTATATATATAATTTTTTTTGATATGGGAAAGCTACACATAAAATAGAGCAGGAAAATACCACACTGGTGAAGAGGGGAAGAAATGCAATGAACATTTCCTCACTCAAGGAAGGGGAAGTTGGTTCTGTAATGAGCTCTACTTCCCTTTCTAGGTCATGGCCTGCAGGGTCTGGGTCTTGACTTGCCTCACTGTAGTCATATTATCTTCCTACAACACGGTCAGCCTCACACATCCCCTCTGGTTCACCAGGATCACTGCAGTCCCTGCATAGCTGGTTACTGTCATAGAGTAACCTCCTGCCCCTTGAGAATTCTGACTAATCTGAATGACTTTCTGATTCTGATGTGTTTTAATATCACTTCCTGAAGGAAAGGTTTTCTAACTTTATCTCACCCTTTCTTCTGTTTTCTAGCTAAGATGGGGCCTCTCCTCTGTGTGCCATGACATCTTGGCCACTGTCTGTCACAGACTGTGAGGTTGCTGAGAGCAGCATTGTGCCTTATTCCAGGTATGTCCCTCAAAGTCTCACACCATGGTTCACTAGATGTTTCTCAAAAGGAAAGGGTATACAGTGCCACCAACTCAACCAGATTCATCTACTCTCCTGGCTTTAGCAATGAAAGTTCTTGGCCCTGGAGATGCCTTAAACTTGAGCAAGCAAGGTAATTGATCACCTGGGTCAGAAAGGAGAGAGAAGAAAGAATGGAAGAAGGCAGCCAACAAAGAGAGAAGGGCTGAATTGCATTAAGTCCAAGAAGGCATGTGGGTAGAGCACTCTGAGCTCTGACTTGATGCCTGAGAAGGTGTTGCCTTTCTGCTGAGTACCAGGTGACTTCCTGGGAACTGTGGGAGATTTAGTGAGTTCATCTCTGTAAAGAAGCAGAGATATTTGGCCAGACATTATCTAGTCATAATTGAATTCTGAAAATAGAATCATTACCTTATTTCCCTGATGATAAGATCTAACCAGAAAATAAACTTTAGATGTAATGAATAGCTGGTTGTACCATGGCGAGGGCCAGAATCATGCAGATTACATCTCACTATTGTCTTGCTCAGTGGCTGCTCTATAAGGAGGTAAAGCAAGGATAGGCTTGTTGAGGCTGGCATTTTTGATCTCTAGTTAAGTCTTATTTTCAGGAAAATGCAAGTATATTTGGAAATCATCTGTTGAGAGCCTACCTTTTTCAGGTTCTATGCAAGACACTGAGAATACAGAAGAAATAAGAACAAGAATTCTAGAAGTCTAGAAGAAGCAGGGCTTTCAGAGGAAATATTCTGTGGCTTCCTGAATTGTGCCCGTGGGGCAGCTCTGCTCACACAGCTGGCAGGCATGGTGGGTATCTGGTCTGCAGTTGGCATAGCCACTGCTTCAGGAATCTTAAAAGACAAGATGTTGGGAGCCCCGTGACAGGCTAGCACCACAAAACCCCATGTCTGTGAAACCCGTGGATTAAGAGGGTTGTTGGTGTCTTTGCTTTGAAGCAACACATGGGCCTTCCTGAATAGCCTAAATAGTTAAAAGGATCTCCAGGCCCTTGGCTTAACTGAGATTTGACATCAGTGGCCAAGTGGACATGAGGTGCTGGGGGACAGACTCCAGCAGAAGGCCCAGGGAAGAGGAATAACAGGAGGTTTTCACTGAGCTCAAGACAGATGGAGCTAAGCCCTCAGTAAAAGCCCTTCCCAGTTCTCCTGGGTCCTCCACTGTGAATGCTCTAAGGGCCAATGGCCAGCCAGCTGTCCCCCAGGCAAGAGATACGGCTCCAAGGCTGGTTCCAAGGCTGTGCAACTGGACTCAAAGCCAGTGTCCTTCCCTTTATGTTCTACTCCTGATTTTCTATTCTTCACAAGCAAGAGCTGTCCCCATTCTTCCATTATGGTCCACCAAATAGAGACTGCAAACACTGAGTGAAATAGACTGTCTTTTGGTTGGTTTAAAACCTATCCTTGGGTCCAACTTCTCTAGATTCAACACAGTCTTTTTAGCTCTTAATAACTATTAACTGATTGTCTTTCCTAAATTTCCACTGCATCCTTGTCCACTATGGTATGTTTAAGGAATAAAATGTCTTTGGCAAAAGAAATATGTTTGAGTTGTTGCAAAACTCATAAATATCAGAAGAAACATTTGCTTTACAGATGAGAGGAAAACAGACATGCATTGAGTTTTCTCAGATTTAAGATTAAATAACCATGCCTATAAATTATATCTCCTCTTCTTTTTTTGATTTGTTTGTAGAATTTATTCCCTTCTTTTCTCCCTCTCTCAGTCTCTTTCCTTGTTTCTGGGCATGGGCTGGGGACACAAGAAGAAACAGGGCTTGTTTTCCTACTTTTAAAAGTTTGAAAGTAACTGAGATCAATTTTTACCAGAAGGCAAAGACTTGGAGCTCAGTTTCTTAATAAGCAGACTCATAGACCCAGCCCTTCCTCCACTGTCTGCCCACTGCATTCCAAGTTAAACTGTTTAAACATAACACGCAAAACGGAGAAGGGGATAATTGGCCACACCTCTTGGGAGGAGCAATCAGGAAGGTTTCATGGACAAGAAATACTGAGTTGACATTTGAAGGATTAATCGAAGTGTACTCTGCAGTTAAGCTTAAAGAAAATTCTCGTCAATCCATGATTAAGATAAATCAACCAACTGGGTGTGGTGAAAGAGCTAGCTCAAAGCAAAGGCCCTGGGTCCAATTCCCCGGTCCTGAAAACAAAACAAAAAGAGTTTATGTCAAGAATTTTGCTTTTAGGATAGGCAGAAGAATTCAGCACTTATTTGCCTCAGATGGGGGACTTCCTTCCACTGTGCATTGATATTCATGTTCAGACTGCTGCCCTTTGAGCTACTGTAATACCCTGTGTTTCTCTTCTGCAGCAGAACTAAGAAAGTAAGCTAACAATTGTTTAAGGCTTTTCTAAATGCAGATTTAAGACAAAAAAGTTCAGAGCTTCATTCACAGTTAACTGGAAACTTCCATTAACTAAAATGCTCCCTCCCCAGAACTTCTGGCTGACTGCGTTGGCAGCACCTGAGCTTGGCTCCTTTCTTGAAGCCTCCTCATGCTCCGGGCACCTCAGTCCTGTCTTCTCCCTGCTCCCTCTCCCACCCTCTCAGTGCCTGACTCAGCCAGAGCTGTGTGGGAACTGGTAGGGGGTGAATCAGGAGCTGAGATGAAGGAGATGCATCACCCGCTTACCCTCAGTGGCTTGGTACACCTTGTTCCTCCTCAACTGACCTCTCTCTCTCTCTCTCTCTCTCTCTCTTTCTCTCTCTCAATTTTTGGGGGCAAGATCATCATTCTACCATCCAGACAGAGGATCATAAGCAGGGCACATGACATGGAAGCTCAGAGAGAATCCTGTCCCCCAAGGAGAAGACTGGAGCTCTGGCAGACAGAGCCATCTGAGGGAGTGAGCAGGAACATTCAGCCCTGGTGAGGAAGAGGAGGAGAGGGTTTTTAAATAGCAAGTGGCTTCACTGATTCTATAAATGAAAATTCATGTTTTCCCTAGGCACTGATTATGAAAATGCTCTTTTACTAAGCATCTGTGCCCACCTCAGGTCCACCCAGAGACTCCAGTGGGGCTCCCTGCCCTTCCAGAAACACAGTTGGCTGCACCCATGCATGGTGCCAGGACTTCGCTATTTGTTTCTGCTTGAGGACTATGCAGGCTGCCGTGAGTGGCCTACAGGGAATAGAAAGGCTGTCACAGACCAGAGCCCTACTCACACCCTGCCAGACATGTGCACTGTGTCCATCTGTTGATGTTACCTGAAAGTCATTCATTCTCCTCTGAGGAGGTGGAAAGAGAGCCAGGTGTTTCGCCCAGGAGTGGAGGAGTGGGAGAGGGACAGGAGGAGGTAGGGTCTCTCCACAGGGCAGGGCTGAATGGAACTGTACTCTTTTGTATGTACTGAACAAGCCCTTTGGAAAAGGTGAAAGATATGGGTAGGAGTGTGAGGGTCCTTCACCCTGAGGAGATCATTTCCGTTCCATCAGTGTTTCCTAACAAGGAGGAAATAATAACAGCTAGGACTTGAGCACACACTATATACCACACACGGGCTGCTTACCAACTCACTCAGTGCTAGCAGCTCCATTAGTTCTTATTTTCAGATCAAGCCTCAAAAACTTGCTCAGAGATACAGCTGGAGAGTGGCAGGTCCAAGACTCAAACCAAGTGGCTTGAAGGTCTGATGCTCTTGTCTCCCCCAGTGCTGCCACCATGCATAGCACTTCCTTCCAAATAGGCTGGGCTCCCCCTACACTTGTTGACCCACTCATTTCTCTGCCTGAACCTTAGGGACAGAGATGTGGTGCTGCAGGGTCACTCTTGACGCGAATGTCAGGTTGCCGTGGTCAGACTTGGCTTTGCTCAGGATTTTCCACTAAGATATATCAAGGACATAGTTGCTGTGAAAAATGCAGGCAGAAATTCTCAACTACCCATCTACCATGTAGGGAGAAGCGAAACGTAAAAACTACTACCTGGTGAATCCATCTTCCTGGAAACCTGAGAGGACCATAGCCCCTAACAGGAACCAAGCTTCTCCCATCCAACCCAGTACTCTCTGACAGAGAACAATGCAAAGGGTCACATCACTCAAGGATGCGTCCTATAGCTGAAGGCCTCTCCAATGCACGTTTTGTAAATCTATTTCAGCCAAGTGAAAAAACAGAACCCTCAACACGGAAGAATAATTTTGACAGTACCTTGAAAAAAACTTCTCTGGGTCTTGGAAATACAATCAAATCAATCAACCTGGAGGCTCAGCTAGGTTCCCACCAAAGGAGTATGCAGCACTGAAACCCTTCTCAGAGGGACAGCAATCTGGCAGAAACATGGTTCAGGTGTCATTCAGGATGTCTGACGCTCGGGGGCGCCAAAAGAGAACACATTTACTTTCCACGTGGCTGACTTTGAAAGACCGACTAGCTGCTCTCCAGGCCTTTTTCCGACCTGGGCTGGACTAGGGGACTGGGGTGGAGGCTGCTGCCCCGAGAAATACATTTGCCCTTGGGTTGCAAAACATCTCCAAATGATCGATGCACCATCCCAGGGAAGGAAAAAATGTCATCAGTGTCTGAAACACAGCCACAAGAGGAGAAAAACAGTTCAGTCTTTCAGGAAGCCCCAAGTCTCCAGGGCACAGAAGAATGGGACTGAAAGAGGTCAGACTCAAGAGGGGACTCTGGGCCAGCTGACAGTCACGGTGCCTTGTAACAAGATACATTTGTCCACACCACACTGTGACCTCTGCTTCCTGCCTTGACTAAATGTCCCTTGTGTTGGATCCAGTCCTCAGTAGGGGCCATTTCCTCCTCAGCAGAGGGTTAGGAGATGGGCAGGGCCTCCCCCTCACAGGTGGGGCTGCACAGCGCTGGCTCAGGACACTTCCCAGCTCAGCTCTGGCTTCTCCAGGGAGAAACACCAACCCCATTTGCAACCTTGTGGCTGCAAATTATTTTCTTTCTCTAGACTTTGTGTCCTGATTTAAAAGGTAGACAATCAAACAAGATATATGTTTTCAAACGTTTCTTAGCAGTGGCTCCTATTTTAAAGACTAAATCTGACAAGGCATCCAGTAACACACAGGACAAACAGGTGGAGCTTCTTCAAGGTTAGAGCAGCACAATGGTAAGGAACTTTACACTGTGCACCCAGCTCTGCTGTGTGGGCCTTGGGAGAGTAACACACTCATCCAAGGAGCCTTAGTTTCTCAGCCATAAAACAAGGGTCATCCTTCTTGGTATGACCCTTGGAAGGTCTCACAAGGGTGATACCTTCTTCGTGGAGTTAAAGATCAGCGAGTGTGTCCACAGATAGCACTTAGTTTAGGGGTGCCATCAGTATTTGCTGCTATCACTCACCATTACAAAGTGGCCCCAGAAGTGAGGGGATTGAGTCTCACAGGTTCAATTCATCCCTTCATTTCCACGCCGCCTCTTCACCAGGTTCAAAAAGTCACCAAGAGACATCAGGACTCTGTGGGCCACCTGGACAGCCCCAGGTAGATGGATATTTCCTAGACTTTTTGGAGATCAAAGGCTTATTGACTACGATAGGTGACCAGGTGCCAGGTGGGGTTCAGCTCTCAAGGGTCTGTGTTGAAGATGTGTCTTCAAACACTGACAGGAAATGATCCTAGAAATTCTGAAGCCCTGATACACAGACTCCAGCTCTGGTCTGCCCAGCACAGGCAGGAACCACTCCCAGATGGCCTTCCGGGCTAGGCCACCCGGACAAGGCTTTGGGGGGAGATGGTCGGAGCCCCAGCTCCAAGGCGCTTGTCTCGCCTGCTGGGGTGGCTCAGGCTCGCGCTCTTGATGACCTCCCGGACTCTCACTGTGTCCTGTCAGCCTCACCTCTCCTTCCTGGCCCTCAGCACGTGCCTGCCCAGAGCTAGTGTCTCTGTGCATCCTCCCCTGGCCAGCCAGCCCTATCCCATTATTACCAGCATCCTGGTGGGACAATTTCACAGGGAGATGGAGTCAGTTCATTAGGGTAAGAAATCTAAAGAGACCCATTTTCTACTTAATCTATTTTCTCCCTGTAGGTCAATTTGGCTGCACTTTTATTTTGAAATAAAAGAACCTAGAAACAAATGAGCAAATACCTTATTATTGAGAACCATCTGTGGAACCCCATGGGGCATCTTCAAGGTCAGCGCTATCTGTTCTGCCTCATACGCAGAGCAGCTGACAGGCGGGCAGGATGGGGAGCCCAGGACTGAAAGAAGTTTGAGCAAAAGCAAGTCTCCCTTTCTTTCCATCTCTCTCTCTCTCTCTCTCTCTCTCTCTCTCTCTCTCTCTCTCTGTCTCTCTCTCTCTCTCTCTCCCTCTCCTTTTCAGTTGAATGTGAACATGAGTGTTTTTCCCACAACCCAAATCTTCAAACTAAGAACATTTGTGCATTTCACAGAGACAACGATCCTGCAGAGTTGGCTGTTTGGTCAGGAAAAATCAATAGCAACCCTGAGGCTCATTCTTGGCTCTTTCCCTCTCTTTGATCCCAGATTTTCATTTTTTAAAAGTGCCATCTGTTCTTCCTGTAACTTTTGGGTAGAAGAAAAACAATTTTGATTTTTGAAATTGTATGTTTTCTCCCTGATGCTTCTGATGCGTAGGTGAGGGAGGAAGGCAAGAGGTCAGTTTCTTTAATGCATCCATGTGACTAATTCCCACGAGGACAGGGTGAGTCCCATTACTTGGGCCAAACACAGAATCAGAAGACATGCTGCGGCCTTTGCCTTATAGTGCCCTCATACCTTCCAGGACAAAGAGAACCCTCTATTCCGTGCTGTCCAGTCCAGTAGACGCTGGCCACTTATGAGTACCGAGCACTTGCTGTGTGGCAAAAACAACTAGAGAGCTGCATTTTAAAATGGATTTCACCTTAATTAACTTAATTCTACATCTAAATTAAATATCATGATGTATAAATATGTGACACAGCTTGGAGATGAGTGGGGGGTGTTTACAGGCTGGCTTCACGGGACAGGTGCAGAGCTTGGTGCTGTACTGCAGACTCTGGTCATCCCCACCCATCTTGGCCTCTCTTGCTCCTGGCCCTTCCACAAACCACCACCAACTGCCTGAGCATCTCAGGAAGTGCTTTGCCCCAGCATAGAGCCACATAGCATGTGTGTTTATTTGTTTTGTTTTAATGATCGTCACTCCCAGCTACTATTCTTTTTTTAAAAATTTTTTTAATTTTATTTAAAGAGAAAAAACAAAAAAAAAACCCACCAAACAAAACAGAAAAAGGGTAGCAACAATACAGAATTCCAAAGGCAAAAAATAAAAGAACAAGAACAAGAACAAAACAAAAACACTAAGAAATCGCCACTTGATAAGTTACATACTGTCATCATTGGAAATAGTTGTTCAAGTTACAAAATTAAAGCATAAAAAGTAGACATTCAAACAGTGAGACTGTTAACAGTTCTGCTCAACAATCTAACAAAAACAGTAATGTGGTCATCTATCTTACACACTTAAACATACATGCAGTTATATCCTTTAGAGCACTTTCTTTTCCCCTCTCTTTTTTTAAATATTTTTTTAAATTTTATTTTAAGGGGGTAAAATTAAACACAACAAAACAGAACGGGACATAAGAAAGCATAAATTTCAAAGCTAGACAACCAGAGATCTTTACTATCTGTCATATTGTCTCCTGTTTTCTTCCAAATGGTTGTCCATATCTTTGCATATGGGGAGCTCATACTAAATAACATAGCCAATCTTTTCACAAGATGTGTAGTTAACTGGCTCCCATTTGCTAAGGGAGGGGGGGACACAGGACAGGGGACAGGGCGACATGAGATGTTTGATTCTCAGCCTGTGCACTGGCAGGCTCACAGCCACTCCTCAGAGAGGGGAGGAGCTCCTTGTTCTCCCGGCACCCCGAGTCAACCAGACTGCAGGTCCCGATGCACCAGGGTCTCTCCCCTGCAGGCCCCCCAAAGTGCACCATATTCACCTGCTATTTCTTTCTGATGAATTGACCATTACATTTCCAAAGTTCTGAAATGGCCGACAGATCACAGAACTAATTCTCTTTAGGCTCCTGTTTGAAACCAGCAGCTACAGCAATCTGCTGGCCTTGCTTAAGGGCCAGCCAGCTACTATTCTTATGTGGCCTTTCTTGATCTAGCTACACTCTTCAAGTAGGCAAGCATAAAAAAACCAGTTTCATCTAAGATGCTAGCTCCAATCCAAACCAGTAAGCACTATGTAGAGAACAAATGTGACTCAAGTTCCAGGTTGCAACCCATTCATATGTCTCATAGCCTGGCTCTCCTATGCGATAACCTCACAGTCCATCCAAACTGTAGCTCTGCTCCAGTAACTAGTGAGCACATTAACTTTACTTACCCAACATCCCCTTGTCTTTCTGTTTTCCCAACATCTATGGCATTTTAAAGTTTCTTAGTAAATACTGAAATGCACAGGTAAATTATGTAAAGTTTAGTCTTTGGTTAAGCAAAAACTAAATAAGGCCAATGAGATTTAATAAGGGAAAAGAAAACCACCTTTCCAACAAATTTGCCACTCCAAACTGAAACACGACACAGTGATCAGCTCCTGTTTTTTATCCAACTCCCTTTACCCTTTTTTAGAAGAGACTGGTTTTCAGTTGTCTCATTTGATACTAAGAAACCAAATGACAAGGGCGGGCCACATTTTATAGATAAAGAAACAGAGGCTTGCAGATGGTCAGAGAGTTCCTTTCTGCTTAGAGTAAGATTCCAAGACTGAATCTCCAGCAGGATAAAGCACAGGACAAGCAGGACAAGCATGTCTGATCAATTGATGGCCAGGCTTCCCAGAAGGTGACTCAAATAAGGATGACTTTTGTTGAAGAGAGTGGAGAAAGGGTTCCCATCCCTCTGGGAAGACACACGATGTTTGTGTAACACAGCAGCTCCGACTCACCTAGGAGCAGTGCCAAGGGTCTGTGCCCTTGTCTTAGGGAGAAAGGGGCTCACTGCACTTTCCAGAGGCAGGTAACACCATGGGGCCTCGTGCAGAAAGCCCATGTTCTCTGGGTCTGTGTGGGATGCATGGGACCTGGCCAGAGATGAAGTGAAGCTCCACAAAACACAGGGATGGCCATCTGGAGGAAAGAGCCACTTCTTTGCAGATCCCTCCTAGGCTCAGAGGGGTGCAGTCTACTCCCCTGCTCCCACTTGCCATGGATGGGACTCAGCAGTGACAGTGAAGCACAGGCCCCAGGAGGATTCACAGTAGAGGTCAGATGGCAGCCAGGGGAGAAGGAAGGAAGGAGTGTGACAGACACTCAAAGAGATGCAGGGAGGGGCAGGGAGGGCAGGTGAAGGTCATAAAAATGAATTAAGACTGCACATACTGACTCCCCACGATGGATGTAATAATTGCACACTGCAAATACGTACCAATAAAAAGTTAGAAATAACAGAATAGGACTTAGAATTGCATTTGGGACTCAGTGTCCTGCCTTCATTGGGGTGGGTAACAGGGAGTGATGCTTGGGTTTTGTTCACAAGACTTCTTGTAGGTTGGGGAAGTTTGGAGAAACTGAGCCACACAGTGCTATGGTCCAAATACTTGTGTCCCACCAAAATTTTCATGTTGAAAGCCACTGTCCTAATAGTGATGGATTTAGAGGCAACAGTGTTGAGGACTTCCAGGAAGATGGTGGAAAGCAGCAGAAGCAAGCAGAGGAAAGATGGTGGTAAGCAGCAGAGGAAACAGCCTCTATGAGCGTCACCATCCACACATTGGAATCTAGCGTCCTGAGAAGACAAGAAGGAAGGAAGTGGGTCCCCTGGCCCCAGGAGGAATCTGAAGTGTGAATTGAAGCCCAGAGAGAGTGAAAAGAAAAACTTCAACAAAGAAAAAGGTGCTAACTGGCAGTGTCTTTGCCCTGAGATGGGACTTACTGTGTAAGAGGAGTTGTTTGATCCTGGGGATGCACAGTCATGGTAATGGTGACAGCTGGTGACCCTAGAGTCCTCTGCAGAGAGATGCTGCAGCTCCTAATTGGGTGCAGACCTATGGAAATTATTTGGACTGCAGCAAGCCCAATGAGTCTGGCCTCAGGGCAGCACTGCTGAGATCACCCACTACTATGCCATAAAGCAACTGCTGACTTGCTAGAACCGATCAGCATGATTGGGGACTCTGTCTCCACATACTGTGTACTAGGGAAACCAGAGAGAATCCTGGAAGCAGACTGTTTGTTTTATTTTTATTTTTATTTTTTTCTCTTTCTCCTATATTGTTTTTATATGAGTGTGAAAGTGGTTCCTAACCTCTTTATGAGTGTGGCTCTGTTCTGTTCTTCCTTTATCTCTTCCATCTCTCTTTTCCTTCAGTCTTGTGCACCAGTTTCCCCAAATTGCTGTGATCCCCTTTTGTCCTCCAATCTTACTTCTAATCCCTTTTTCTTCTTCCACTTCCCTATTTTCTCCTTAACCCATTTTAAATTTTAACCCTTAGGGCAAAATTGACACATTACAGACATTTATATTGCACGTAATTATCTGGTCTGTTTTACATCTCATTATATAATCACACATCTAGTTCACACACCTAAAAGTTGCAGATTAAATGCTAGCTCAGTTTGTTGTTTTCTAGGCTATATTTGATGCTACTGGTACCACTGTAGCCAAAATTGGCATAATTATTCTAAATATCTTTTGGTCCTGATAATACATGACTGAGATTAACTAAGGGTCACAGAAAATATGGTGGCATGGTGCTAAAGAACCAAGGACTAGGCCAAACAAGCAACAGCTTCTCATCTCTAGCAAACTGAAGAGGTCAGATCTTCCAACAGACTCAAAACCCAAGAATCAGCTACACCTGGAAGATACCTCAGAGAAGTAATCACCACCTAAAGATCCTATATACTACCAATAAAGCAACCCACCATAGGCAACATACAAGCATCACCCCAGGAATTAAACTGAAAAAAAAAAGAGAGAGAGAAAATAAAATGAGAGGACACTTAAGCAAAATGCAACCCCAAGATAGCCAGTTCACCAAAGGTAAATCCAGGGCGCAGCGAGGTGGAACAGTCCATGAGCTCCACATCAGGTCTCTCCAAATTGATAACAACAAAGCAATTGAGTGAGGCTCTGGAAAAAATTAAACCATAAATAATCTCTCAGATAACTACAGAGATTACAAAATACACATCATGCTTAGAGACATTAGAGCAGACATAGACAAAAAAAATAGATGAGCTTAAGAAAATTACGGAAGATCAGCATAAGAAAGAAATAGAATCTTCAAAGCAGATTCAAGCAGTTATCCAGGAGAATAAAAACTCCACTGAAAGTACTCAAAGCAGATTAGGCCAATATGAGGACAGGATCTCAGATTGTGAAGACAGGCTTGCAGTTAGGACCAGGAAAAGAAAGATTTTTCAAAACTACAAGGCACCATGAGAAATCAATCCAGCAGCTGCTAGATGAGACAAAGAAGAATAATTTAAAATTAATTGGAGTCAATGAACAAGCAGGAAATACCATAAATGACATTAAAAATGTCCATAGACATCATGACCAAAAGCTTTCCTGGTAGAGAAAAAGAATTTGACATTCAGATAAATGAGACATAAAGAACTCCAATTAGCCATGATCAAAAAAAAAATCTGTATCCAGGCATATCATAGTCAAGATTCCACAAATTCAAGAATGGAATCAAAGAATGGAATCCTAAAAGCTGTTAGAAAAAAGAACCAAATCACCTACAAAGGAAAGCCCATCAGAATTACAGCTGACTTCTCAGCACAAACTCTCAGGTCAAGGAGAGCTTGGAGTGAAGCACTCCAAGTTCTGAAGGAAAATAACCCTCAACCCAGATTGATGTACCCCACTAAACTATCTTCCAAAACTGATGGAGAAATAAGATACGTTAATGACATATCTGAAGAAACTTATGACTACCAAACCAGCCTTCCACAATGTTCTGAAGGACATTCTAGAAGGAATCCACCAGGGAAGACAAAGGCAGCAGTCCTGGGAGATGGTTAGGCTACAGGGCTGTGCCCTGAGTGGAATCAGTGCCCTTACAAAGAGGCTGAAAGGAGCTCATTCGCTTCTCCCACCACATGAGGACAGAGCAACAATGGGTCATCTGTGAGCCAGAGCCAGCGCTCCGCAGACCTCAAATCTGCTGGTGCCTTCATCTGGGGCTTCCAGGCCTCTGTCACTGCGAGCAGTACGTTTCTGTTGTTCATTGGTAGCCCAGTCTATAGCGTTTGGTATAGCAGCCTGAAAACACAGATACAGGGTAATAACTAGTGACAAGAAAGTCTGAAATTAATCTCAGAATGTTACCTCAAGCTTTTCTAGAGCATCCTATCTGCTGTTGCTCGGGGCATACTCAGGCCTGAGGCAGAAGCTTTCCTGGAAGCAATGAGAATAATATCCTGGCCTTGGCTGGCCCTGGAAGGCCACTGGGCTGGGTGAGCTGGGAAGCACAAACAGAGCAGAGCATTAAAAACAACTAAGGGGGAAACTCGAAACACACCTGGGTGTGTGTACAGAAGGCTTCCAGGCAAGCATGCACTCAGACGTGCTGTCCAACTGATGAGACAGAGGAGACCAAACTCCTGCACAGGAACCCAGACCAGCCCAGAGGCCCACTGGAGCCAGCTGAGGCCAGGACATTGTCCTCACTGCTACCAGGAAAGCTTGCCAGGCCCTGACAGGATACTCAGCAATTACTTGCTAGCTGATTATCTAATTTTAAATCCTCACACATTTACATTTTTCAAAGAAATTTGGCAAAGGAAACCAAGAACTATTTCTGGCTTCTCTTTAGGTTACACTTTATTCTGAACAAATTTGAGCCAATACAGTAAGAATACATAATTACATATGGGATACTTTTAGCAACTTTATAGGAGATGAACTTCCTGTCACTTGTATTTATGCTGTGGTGCAGAGGAACATGAAAAGGAGGTGTTAACGAATGATTTGCAGTTCTAGATGTTGTACCCCACTCCTTGTTTGACTTTCTCTTCACTCATTTCCATGTAGGGTGGGCACAACAAGATATGGACTTTTCCCCTTGACCCACACTGCAGGACTCTGGAAAATGCCTTTTGTTCGAGACCACAGTAAGTGATGGAGCAAGGAGAATTGTTGTCAGAGTCAGACCAAGTCAGGAGCCCCAAGGACCACGTTCAAGACAGTGGGAGGAGGCACTCCCACCGGTTCTTCCCTGCCCCCAACTCAAGGCCACACCTCAGAAGATGCAGAAGCAACGTCAGTGGCCAGTACTCACTGGACTTTCCTGTAGGCTCTGCTTCCTCCTTAGCTTCTTTTTCTACCACCAGTTTCTCTAAATTTAAAAACTCTTCACGTTAGTCAGGCATGTGGAACATGCCTACAGTCACAGCTACTCTGGAGGCTAAGGCAGAGGATCATAAATTCAAGAATAGCCTGGGCAACTCAGGAAGACCTTGTTTCAAAATAAAAAGTAAAGGGGGTTGGCAATGTAGTTTAGGAGTAAAATATCCCTGGATTTAGTCCTCCATCCAAGAAAAAAATTTCTTAAAAGCTTTAATGTGCTTCATCTCATATATTTTTCATTTTATTTTATAGCTGTGATAATTTAGGTCCTAAATGTCCCCCCCAGAGGCCCACATCTGGAGTCTTGCTCCTTATCTTGTTGTGACTGGGGCATGGAGGAAACTTGAAAAGGTGGCCTAATGGAAGGTCTTGTGGTGACTGGGCTGCTCTTGAAGGGGATCATGGTGTCCAGACCCATCTTTCTCTTCTCTTTCAATTCCCAACTACTGGGTAAGTGAGTTGCTCTTCTGTGCTTTCCCACCAGGACATCCTGCCCTGCCCAGGCAAGCAGGGCCAATTGACTACAGACTGAATCCCCCAAAACTGTGAGCCAAAGTAAACCTTTGCTTTTTATAAACTAGTTACCTCTGGTGTTTGTTATAGTGACACAAAGCTGACTCACACTCAGTGTTTACAAGGTGTAGTAAAAACTATGGTGAATATTTAACTTTTTCCCAAAAATGTATTGCAGTAAAATATGCATGGTCATTAATTTACCTCAAAACACTGCCTATTCCTTCAAGCACACTTATCCCGTCATTCTTTCCACTTGCTGGAGCACTTCTATAAGTCTTCTTTCCTGGGTGTCTTTAGTTATGCTGCCATGGTACCTAGATATCCTGAATCGATCCAAGTCATTTACGTTTGGGGAAGAGGCAGAAGTCACATGAGGCCAGATCCAATGAAGAAGTTGGATGAGGCCATCCTTTAGTGTTTTTGCTTGGCAGAAATTTCAAGAAATATATGATCAGTGAGGAGTAATTAAAAAGTACGATGAATGTTGAAATAAAAAAATTTCTTACAGTAGAGACACATTGCTATTAGTCTCCATCAGAACACCCCTCCCTTCTTCACACTTTCTCCAGTGTTGTTCTTGTTGATGTGTCTTTTACTGTAAAAAAGTTTTTAGTTAAACATTCACTGTAGCTTATATAATCCATTGTGTGATTTTTACGTTACAGTTAACCTTGCTCACGAACATGTTTTTGACATCTGCCTCGTGGCTCTTGGTTTTTGTTTCAATCATTTACAGTTTCATTTTCAGGTTTTTAATCTCTATTGGAGTTCACCTACTTATCTTATTTTAATTCATAATTCTTTTATTGGAGGCATAAATTTTCTTCCAAATTTCTAGGCCCAAATATGTTAAATTTTGTTTTTTTAATTTTGAGATCTTTTATTTCTCTCATTTTAAAACTTTTTTCTTTATATAGAAATTGTAAATGAAATGCTTACTTTTAAGTTTACTTTAAAATGTCTTTTCTTGCTTAAAATACTTGGCTGTAAGCCCATTTTAATCTTTTAGCCATCTTTTATTATAGGAATTAAATTCAGTTTATTACCTCTCAGTTTGTATATTTTATTGTGTTCTATGATTTGTCTTCCAAACGGAAGCAGAAAGCATGAGACGGGCTAGAGTTCTTCCCTCCAGATCCCCTACAACATCTTCCATGTCCTAACAGACACCAAGCCTGGTAAACCTCTCCTCGCCTGCAGAAGAGAGCCTGGCTGAGCTCCATCCTGGCGAATCCCACCCTGGCCCCAGGCAGGAGATGTCATTGCCCAGAGGAGACTAAGGGAGCAAAGGCCCATGGGCCTTCTTCCTGCATCTCTGTGCTGAGGCTCTTGGAACATGAGATTGCATCTGACTCCGGCCTTCCTCAGTCTGCTCTCCTCTTTGGATAACAGGATGCTCTTTGGAGATGGCTGGACAAACAATGTCAGCCCTTCTGGATGGATGAGATGCCACCAAGGTGATTTCCTTTCAAGTCTCTTTTGAGTCCCTTTGGAGGAAACCCCACTGGAGTCAGTCTCTCTTCTCCCTGGCCCACTATTACCTAATCCAAAATTCTACTTCCATGCTATTTTGGGAAAGTATATTTTCTTTAGGTCTTTTGTGACCAAGAGTTTGGCCATTGAAATTCTCTCTCATCCAAATCTTACTATTCCCAGAAGTGACACTTGGGAATTCTCCTTGGCTCTTTCTCCAGTAAGCACTGGCCTAAGTGCAGCCTACCTGCTTCAGAACTCCTAGAAACCCCCTTCATTCTGGAAGCTGCTCTAGTTTGGGGGAGATTAGCATTCTAGTACTGTTGAGCCACCTTCCTGGGAGAAAGCTTACTGATTTCACTCCAAAAGCTGGACCTCAAGCCCCATCTATCTGAGTCTCAAGAGAATCTGCATACCTAGTAGAGAAGTAGGTAGATAACAATGTGTGATTTGGGCACAGTTAGCCTCAAAAATTCCTGGGCAGATGCCATCTGGCTGAGGAATGTCCATGAGACTTCTTTGTTTTGGTGTATTATGCTTTGGGGATCCGCAAGCAGCAAAGTCTTTTTGGTGAATTTAGCAGGTGTGCATTTGCCACAGCTCAGTCTGCTCTGAGGAGTAGGTTCAGGATGCTCCTCCCAGGAAAGTCCCCTCGTTTCCTAAGAAGCCAGCAGATGGACTAGAATGAGAACGGGATCCAGGGAACATAAATAGCTCTCACAGAAGTGAAATCTCATTTTTCCTACAGCACTAAATGTCACCCTTCCTATGGCAGAAGCTCATTTAAATGTGCTATATGGCTTCCCCTGAACCCAAGTCCATACCTCCACTTGCACTTCTGGGAAGGCCAGATGGAGCTGAGACACACCACGGTGCCCACCTGAGGGGGAGTGAAGGAACCACAAGGTTCTTTCTCTGCTGAGCACCAAAATAGAGAAAGGGAAGAGGAGGCAGAGGCAGAAACCAAGCCATCATGCTCCAGGAGCTACATACACTCTGCTTGCTCCTGAGCTGCATTTTCCAGTGAGAGCCATGGGTGTGAGCAGAGGAGAGGGCAGGTACACTTTCCTGGCTGCTTTGACCGTGGACTCTTTATGGTGGCCTCTCACCCAGGCAAAACACTCTTCCACATCAGTCCACAGAATCCATCAGAGCACTGTTTGTGGTTGGCCATGAGGATTGGGGAAATGATGCACTCACGTGCGCTTGCTCTGTTTTTCCCAGGACACTGGAGGAAAAGAGGGCTGACAAGGAGCTGCAGAAAAAATGTAAAGGGAGACAAGCTTCTAACTGTAAAGATCCACTTTGTAACAGTGATCGGTAACTTTTAGTGCTGCTGACAGTGCTGAGAGACAAAGACAACCAGGCAATGGTGATGGAGGTCGAGATGAGTAAGTACTCCGAGGAGCAGTACTCACAGGAAATCAAGCATATTACAAAGCTCATCCCTTGTATTAAAGGGCCAGTTCTTAAAGGGAAAAATATTTGGAGCAAATTAGGTACAGAGAATTTTATCACAGCATTATCTGTAGCACTAAAACAAAAACAACAGAAAAACAGCTACAAATAATTGTACATCGTCTTCCCTGCTTATTGACACACAAAGCTTCTCTAATGTAATAACTATATTTTAAAGACCATTTTGACTTACCACATTTCTTTATTTCTGAGATAATAACAAATGAAAGCGATGTCAGAGGTTTAACACAAAATCTTTTAGGAAGAAACAATCATAGTATAAAATATACATTGATTGTAAAATTCATCTCAATGTAAGAAATATTAAAGGGTAAGGAATGGATGTTTTAGAGTAGAAGAAATACAGTATATCTGTGGGATCACTCACCACTTCTATTTTATTCTTTTGCTTTTTGTATTGTCCAGATTTTTAACAGTCATCCTGATTAGCAGGGAGGAATGCCTAGGTCTGTGACCAATGTGTCCCACCATGTGAAGGCCAGGGTCGCTGAGGTCCTTGCTGCCCCTAAGTCACTCTGCCTGGGAGGCTGAAGGAATTACTAGATGGGCGGCTTTAGAAAAAAATACTGGAACTGCTTAATCCCCGCCTTGCATCTTGTTCTGTGGACCTGATTTACCAGCTAGGAACAAGTCTCTGTGCCGTCCCAGCTCCTGGTGAGATTAGAGAGGGTCCTGCCCCATGGGAATGAGGGGGACTGTTGTCTGAGGGCTTAAATTTGGTTCTAGGGTTTAATGTGGTGGAGAGACTACTCTGCACTGTCAGCTTTATGAAATAACAGACTATTTTTGGTTTGCCAAGCATCTACTTTTTGGTCATATTTCTCAGCACAGAATCCAGGCACGAACTCTTTCAAAACTTCCAACAAATTCATTGAATGTTATAGTCAGAAAAAAATAGCTGTTCAAAGGAAAAATGTAGTCCAGCACAGCCAAGCCTCTCAAGGGAATGATGCTTGGTGAGCTGTGCATGGGCTCTGGTATTTTGGGAGAAAACGGAATGCTCAGGACTAGCCTCTCTGGAGACCACAGAACAAACGGGAACCCCAGGCAAGGCTGCCCCTCTCTCCTCCCTGCTCCAGCATCTTAGAATCCAAGACACCACTGAGAGAAGCGTCTGCTTTTTCTCCTCTTTGCAGCAACTCTTGGTTGCTAAGCAGATCCCTTGGGTAACTATGTGGGCATAAAACCTTTACAGAACTGCCAGGAATCTGCTTCACCCAATTGTCAAAGTGAAAAATGAAATCATTCCTCTCACCTGTCACTACTTTGCACAAAGCCTGCATTGTTGAATGGTGATGGCTCAGAATGTTATTCTCACCTACTTGCAGGGATATAAGTGAGTTTTGCATATTTTACCCCCAAGAGAGTGGAAGGGGTGAAAGACAGTGTTGAGTTGATACTCTTGGCAGCCAGTGATTGGGAAGAAGTGGGTGGAAGAGATCAGTTTGCCCTCTGCTCTTAGGAAAACAGTACCTCTGGCCAGGAACAGCACCTGGCAGGGTAAGCTCTCCTTAGGCTCAGACATGCCTGTGGACCCCGCTGAGGCCAACCTACTGACTCAGTATCTCTGGAGGTGAAGCCAAGAAGTGCTGCATATTCAAAAATTTTTGGATGAATCTTATGAGCACTATGTTCATTGAAACTTGAAAATCACTGTTTCTCTACTCAAACATATGTGCAAATATAATGCAGTAAAATATTACAGCTATGAGGAAAAATGTGCAGGAAGGAATGAGACACAAGAAGGGTAGTGGTTAGTTTTAACTGGGAGCATAATAAAAGGGCTACTTAGAGCCTCAAGCAGTGAGGAAGCACTCTGTAGGTAAAGTAGGAAGTGAAGAGGGGCATAATAAGTAGAAAAGAACTGCTAGCAAAGACACAGGCAGGAAGCTGGCCTGGTGATCTAGGAGGAATAGCTGAGTGAAAGAGTCCAAGTACACGGTGTTCTGGAACCCTGAGTGGAGAGAACAGAGAAGAGGACAAGGAGGTGAAGGCATTTAGCACCTCTGTTGGGGTCAGATTGCATTTGGCAAGAGAGTGCTAGGATCAGATTTGCCTGTACCAAAGGTCACTCAGAGGTGGTATGACACCACCAAGACAGATTGTGAAAGCACAAGGTTAGAGGCAGGAAGATCTGCTGAAGTCTCTTCCTGCAGCCTGGCCAGATGGGGCTGGGCAGGAGGGTGGCAGCAAGCAGGTCCTCTCTGGCCCAGGTTTTCTCCTCCTCTAGTATACAGCATCACACTCATATGCCTGCTGTGATAAGGTTCTTTGTCGTTTGTTCCTTTGTTTATTTGTTTGTTTTAGTTTTTTGAGACAGGGTCCCACTATGTAGTTGAAGTCACTGTGTAGCCCACGTGGGGCTTAAACTCGTGGCAGTCCTCCTTCCTCAGACGGTGCATCCACACAGAGTACATACAACCACACGGTTTTATTGTAAAGTAGCTTCTGGAAGCCAGCGATTTATTTGAAGATCAAGGGCATTTCGTTCAAGTGCAGACATGTACGTGGTGCCAGTGCGGATGATGGCTCGCTCTTCTCATCTCTGCACGATCCACACCATGCAGGAGGGGTTGGATTCTGTAATCGTAGGTCTTTTCATACACCAACCTGCAATGCCTTTTTGTTCCTAGCTCGTTAATATCCTCATCTTTCCTCTCTAGAATTTACAGCAAGGTCACTTTTTCGATTTCTGTAAGATCACCTTCCTTAATTCATATTCCTGCTGCAGCAGCTTCTCTCCCAAGTTCTCAGTTCCTTCCAGCCCGGGGCGGGGCCTCTCCCTGGCAGTGCAGTTTTTGCTCAGCTAGCAGTTTCAACTGCTCTCCTGTGTCTTGTCTTCTCCAGGGCTCGTCACTCTCCCTAGTCCGAAGCTTACTATTCCCAGAAGTGATATTAGCTATGGAAAGGGAGAGTGGGGAGGGCAAAAGACAGAGTAGCCCTTTGCTTCTGAAAATGGACGCTTCTGCGCTCCCGTTGACATTTTCCTCAATTACTGCTGGCTTGACATTTCCCCTTCTACTGAGAAGTTCCTCCTGAACTCTCTGTTGGAGTTTGAATTATTTTGCATTCAATGACTTTTCAGCTTTTGATTTAACATTTAACAACTTTGCCTATCAGCCTCCCTTGCTTTTCCTCCAAAATGCTGTAAGAGAGCTAAAAGGAGTCCCCCAGTTAAAGTCATCACACCACTCACAGTGAAATTCTGCTGAAATCTGAACAGACATTTGACTTTCATCAAGCAAAACGGGCAGGGACAGAAGCTGCTGCTCTAAGTTCGTTGTCCACAGTTTCCTAGACCTGAGAGGTGCACTCATAGGGACTGTGGTCACGGCCTGGAAAGTTTTCTCATAAATCAAACACTGGTTTATGACAAAAAATAAACGACAAGGAAAATATATTACTCTCCCCAGAGAGGAGAAACAACAGTGGGCTTTCCTGGGACCACTGCAGGGTAACTGCTACTTAAAATGTTAAAAAATTAAATCTAGAGAAGTACTCAATAAAATCTCCATATTTTCAGAAATCTTGGACAACTAAATATTAATTTGTGTTTTTAAACTATTTTTATTAGTACATATTTATCCTGCATATTGATCACATTCATCATAGGAAATTCATACCTGCAAATATAATCTTAATTTTTCTTTATCCCTATTCCCCTCCCCTTCTTTCAATCCCTTTTCTTCACCTTTTATACAAAAGCTTCTTTTTTATTTTTCTTCTGTTCTCTTTATTTTTATCTTCCTTCCCCCTACCCCATATTCCGCTTCCCTTTTGAGTGTGTTCTTCCTACTTCTGATGCCTATTCTCCATTCTGCTCCTTATTTACACCTTGGGTTTCTCACACAAGAGGAACAATGCTATATATTTAAACTCATGTATCCAATTTATTTTACTTAAGATTATAGTCTCAAGCATCCACTTTCCTACAATCTATTCAAATTTTTCTTTCTTTATGGCAGAGTAGTATTCCATTGTATATGAGTAACACATGTTCCTTATCTATTTGTCTGTTGATTGGTGTATGGGCTGCTTCCAATATTTAGCTATTATAAATTGTGCTGCTATAAACATGGGCATGCATATGTCACTGTAGTATGATGCTTTTAAGTTTTTTGGAAAGATGTCTAGAAGGGAAATAGTTTGATCAAATATAACTCATTTTTAGTTTTTTTGAGAAATCTCCACACTGATTTACACTGTGGTTAAACCAGTCTTACACTCCCACCAACAATGGAGAAGGGTTCCTTTTTCCCCACAGCCTCTCCAGAATTTATTATTGGTTGATTTCTTGATGATAGCCATTCTTTCTGGAGTGAGATGGAATCTCAATGTTGTTTTAATTTGCATTTCTCCAACGACCAGTAATGTTTAGTATTTTTTCATGTATTTACTTGCTGTTTGTATTTCACCATCTGAGAAGTATGTACTAATTTCAGGTTTCCATTTTTAGACTGGGTCTTTAAAATTTGGGGTCTGATTTTTTGAGTTCTTTATATATTCTAGATATTAGTCCTTTGAGGAATTGCTGTTAAGATTTTTTTCTCTCAATCTCTTCAATCTATTGGTGATCTCCTTTGCTACACAAAAGCTTTTAATTTGATGTGATCCCAGTTGACTCTTTGTAATGCATTCTGTGCAACTGGAATTTTGTTCATAAAGTCTTTGCCTACAACCATGTCTTCAAAAGTTCTACCTATTTTATTTTCCATCCAATTAAGTATTTTTTGTTTGTATATTTAGATCTTTGGTCCATTTCAATTTTAGTTTAGTGCATGGTGAGAGATATGGGTCTGGATTTAATCTTTTCCCAGCACCATTTACTAAAGATTCTATCTTTCTCCTCATGAAGGTGTTTGGCCCCTTGGTCAAAGATAAGGAAGCCAAGTGTGCTTAGCATTATTTCTGTATCTTCTATCTTCCTAAGACTGATCCGTGAGTGTGTTTTAAATATTTGTTTGATGGGGACAAACCCCATAATGGTCTCTCAAGGATAGATGAATAGGCAAGATCCTTGAAAAAGAATCAGTGTGAGAATGTATTCAGTTGTAATTCAGGGATAAAGAATTTAAATTAGATTCATAAAGTAATAACATCTGAGTTTTCTATTATGTCTCAAGAAGAGTACAATGTCATTATGCTTCATGCCATTAATCAACAGAGAAATGCAAATTAAAAGCACAATGAGATACTCAACATATCTACTAGACTAGCTAATATATAACCCAGGAGTCATTGCCAAATTTAGTATAGAAATTAACCTAGGTCAATGGCTGGGATCCAAACTAGAGTATATTGTCTTGCATATCTTAGAAACTAAGCTTATCTGCATTAACAATAGTAATAATAATAATAATGATGATATGTGTAATCACAATAGAAGAAGACAATTCTTTATTGTACCTTCTAATGTGTCAAGCATTGTGCTATACACATTTATGTAAATATTTTTGTTTTTACAGGTGTGTGTGTTTATGTGTGTATATTTCATGCTCAAATAAATCACATTAAGAATAAAGCAATGGGATAAAGAATAAGTAAAAATTTTACTATTAAGTTTCTGAATGAGGATAAGAAAAGGGAAAAATTAGAACTTCTCAGTCTGTAAAGACAAAGACTAGATAGGGTTTTGATGAATGTAAATCTAAGAGTTTCATAGTCTTCATATAAAAATGTAAAGGGAGAAACTGATTTCAAAATATTATAAAGTAATTATGTAAAGCACAAATACATAATATAAAAAGTAATTGTGGTACCTCAATATTGGTATACATACAGATATGCTGATCAATAGAATAGAAAGGAGAATCCATATATATATATATATATATATATATATATATAGTCATTTGAACTTCAACAAAAATGGCGAGGCATTTGAATGGAGAAAGGATAATCTTTTCAATCAATAATTCTGGGATAAGTGGATTGGTTTGTTTATTTGTCCATGGTTTAGTACCTAATGTTCACATTCATCTCAGGAAGTATGTGCATGTAATTCACATATCTTAACTATTTTTATTCCCTTCTTTGCTTTCCCTCCTCTTCTATCTGCCTTTAGGTTACCTTCCTATTTGCAAAAGATCTATCTCCCTCTTTGGTATTATCTTTTATTTTTTAAAATTATTTTACTTTTTGTTTCTCATTTAGGCAATGTGATATCTAAGCTTGTATGTCTTATTTATTTCACTTAACATTATGGTCTCAATCAAGGAGGATTCATTTTCTTTAAAATGACTCAAATGTATCATTCTTTGTGACAAAGTATAAGCCATTATGTATAAGTATCACATTTTCTTTATCTTTTCATCTGTTGATAAGTCATATAACTGTTTCCAAGATTTAGCTTTTCTGAGTTGTGATGATGTAAACACAGTTATACAGGTATCACTATAATATGATACCTTTAACTCTTTGGGGAAGATCCCTAGAAGGGAGTAACAGAGTTGAATGGAATTCTTACTTATAGGTTTCTTTGAGGAATCTCGTACTGATTGCCATTGTTGTATTATCAGTTACATTCCCATCAACAATACAGAAGTTTTTGTCTATACCCTGTCTAGCATATGTTATTGTTTGATTTTTTTCCAGATGCTTTTCCATGCTTTCTGGAGTAAGATGGAATGTCAGCATCGTTTTAATTTGTATTTCTGAGAAATACAATGAGAAATACAATTTTTCATATCTTTATTGGATATTTGCACCTCTTCTGAGAAGTGTCTATTGCCTTTAGTTGCCCAAGTTTTGCTTGGGTCTTTTTAGAGGACAGGGTGATTTTTTAATTCTTTGTAAATTTTTGATATTACTTCTCTGTCAAAGAAGTAGGTAGCAAAAAAAAAAAAATCCCATCCTGTAGATTGTTTCTTCACTCTATTGTTTCCTTTGCTGTGTAGAAGTTTTTTGCTATAATGCAATTGGTTGATTTCTTGCACAAATGAAGTCCTCTTCAGAAAGTTTTTCCCCTGCCTATGTCTTCAAGAGTTTTACCTATTTTATCTTCCAGAAGATTTAGTGTTTCTATGTTAATATTTATGTCTTTGATCTATTTTGATTTTATTTCAGTGCATAGGGATATTATAGGTCTAGAGTCCATCTTCTGCATATGTGTAACCTGTTTTCCCTGCACCATTTATTAAAGAGGCTACCTTTTTCTCAGCATATGCTTTTGACCCCTTTTGTCAAAGATCAGATAGCTGAATGTGCCTGAGCTTGTTTCTGCGTTTTCAATTCTGTTTCACTAATCTCTCTATGTCAGGTCTTGTGCTGTGACTATGCAGTTTTTATCACTGTAGCTTTGTAGTATAACTTGAAATCTGAGATTGTTTTTGTTGCTCAGAATTGCTTTTGCTATTCTGAATCTCTGGTTCTATTTAAATCTTAAGATAATTTTTTCTAGTTCTGTGAGGAATTCTGTCAGTATTTTTACTGAGATTGCATAAAATCTATCAAATTGGTTTTACCTATCCAAGAACAGAGAATATGTTTCCATTTTCTTATGTCCTCTTTAATCTCCTTTTTTCAGAGTACAGTAACTTTCATTATAGAGGTCTTTCACTTCCTTGATTTGGTTAATTCTTGGTATTTAGTTTTCTTTGAAGCTACTGTGAGTGGTATTGTATTCCTAATTTCTTTCTTGGTGAGTTTATTATTGATGTGCAAAAATGCTATTGATTTTTGTATTTTGCTACATTGCTGAGTTTGGTTATTAACTCTCAGAGTCTTTTGGTGGAATTTTTTGGATCTTCTATGGAGAGAATTATGACATCTACAAACAATGCTAATTTGATTACTTCTCTTATACATATCTCTTTTATTTCTTTCTCCTGCGTGACTATTCTGGATAATTTTTTAAGACCTATGTTGAACAAGAATGGAGATAGGGAATCCTTGTCATATTCCCTCTAAAATTGAGGAAAATCTTTATGTTTCTCCCCACATAATATGATATTGGCAATTGATTTGTCATGCAGGGTTTTATAAGATTGAGAAAAGTCTTTCTATGCCTTTATTGTGAATAAGTTCAAGGTTTTATCATAGATAGTTGTTGGACTTTGTTGGATTTCACCATCCATGAGATGATTGTGTGCTTTTTGTCCTTAATTCTGTTTATGTGATGCATTAAATTTATCAATTTGCATAGGTTGAACCACCTTTGGAGGAAGGCTTGCAGCCTGAGATGGCAATTCATTGCATTCTCTTTCTAGCATCTTTCTGAGGACTTTTGCACCTATATTCATTAAAGAGTTTGGCTTACAGTTTTCTCTTTCAGTTTTGTCCTTGTCTGGTTTTGGGAACAGAAGACCCTAGCTTCCAGCAATGAGTTTGGAAGTGCTCCTTCTCTTTCAACTTCATTAAAGAGTTTGAGAAATGTTGACATCAGATTTTCTCTGAAGCTCTTACAGAATTCAATAAGGAATCCAACACATCCTGGACTTTTCTTAGTTGGTAAGTATTACTGTCTCAATTTCATTACCCATTATTAAATTATTCAGGGATTTTAAGTCTTCTTGGTTCAGTATTGGTAATTTATATGCATCTAGGAGTCTGTCCATTTCTTCTTGATTCTCTGATTTGTTGGAGTACGATTTTTTATTACAGTTACTAGTGATCTTTGTATTTCAGAAGTGTCCATTGGGATTTTGCTTTTTTTCATTTCTAATCGCATTGATCCATCTTTTCTTTCCTTCTTTTGTAAATTTGGCTAAGAGTTAGTGTATTTCATTAATTCTTTAAAAGAACCAGCTCTTTGATTCATTGATATTTTGTCATTTTTCTTGCTCTCAATTTCACTAATTTCCACACTAATCTTTATAATTTTTTCCTTGTGCAAAGTTTGAGTTTGTACTGTTCTTTTCTAGGAACTTCAGGTACATCATTAGGTTATTTATTTGCACCTTTGCACTCTGTTTTTATGGTGTGAGCAGTCACAGCAATAAACTTTCTTCATAAGACTGCTTTTAGTGTGTTAATATGTTGTTCTGCCATTATCATTTGATTCTAGGAGTTGTTTAATCCCAAATTTCTCAGTGACTCACGAATATTCAATACTGTGTTATTTAATATACAGATGTTTGTAAAATTTGTGTAGTTTCTTTTGTGATTGATTTCTAGTTTCAGTGTAGTATAGACTGATAATATACATGGGATTATTTTTCTTTTTATATTTATTAACCAAGATTTATGGGCTAGTATGTGGTCTCTTTTGCAGATTTCAAATGCTGGTGAGAAGAGTATATTTCTGTTGTAGCAGGGTAGAACACTCTCCATATATCTATTAAATCTGTTTGTTCAAGGTGTGGTTTAACTCTGACCTTTCTTTCTTGATTTTTTTTACCTAGTTGATTTGTCAATTTGTAAAGGTGGGTGTTGAGGTCCCTCCTATGATGGCATTGATATTTATTTGAACTTTTATGTCTACTGTTTGTTTATAATATTACATGTACCTGTATTCAGTGTGTATACATTTACAATTGTTATCTCTTTCTGAATTATTCCCTTAAGTAGTATATAGTGATCTTCTTTGCCTCTTCTTAGCAGTTTTAGCTTGAAGTTCACTTTGAGAATAAGATTGCTACCCCTGCTTATTTCAAGAACCTGGTGCATAGAATTGTTTTTCATCCTTTGATTTTTAATATAAAACTTCTTTTTGGACTAGATGTCTCCCTTGAATGCAGCGTATCATTTTTATCTAGTCTGCCAATCTGTATTTTTTAATTGGGGGTTGAGGCCATTTACATTGAGCATTATTGCATTATTTTTCTGTTGTGAGCTTCTTTATTTTTCCCATTTTATTAACTGCTATTCATTTCATCAGACTTTTTGGCTTTGTTGACTTTATTGTTTCTGTTTAGAATATCCTTGGGAGTTTTTTGGAGTGTCAGGTTGGTGGTCATGAATTTCCTATGTTTTTGTCGTAAAATGTCCTTATATCTCCACTGATTTAGAAAGATAGTTTTGCGAGATATATTAGTCTGAGTTGAAAGTTGTTTTCTTTGGAGTTTTGAAACACTTCACTCCAAGGTCAAGTGACCTTGACAGCTTGTTTTAAAAAGCCTGCTATAATCCTCATGGGTTTATCTTTATAAATGATTTTTTTCTCCAACAACTTTTAAGATTCTGTCTTTGTGTTTGACTTCTGGGATGTGTTGTGGGAAATTTCTCTGGTTGTAATTATTTAAGGTTCTATAAGCCTCACTTGTCTGTATGTTGAGGTCTTTCCCCATATTGGGAAAGTTTTCTGCTGTCATGTCTATAAACAGCTATTTTTTTTTTAATTACATGTGTGTTAACCTCTAATTTTTCTCTGACTACAATTGGTCTTCAGTTAAACTTTACATTATCTAGTAGCTGTTGGATCAATTTACCTTGCTCTTATTTTTAAGCTATCTCTGAGTATATCATCTTGCACATCTATTCTGTCCTCAAAGTCTAACACACTCTCCTTATACTGGTCACTTCTGCTATTCATACATCATCCTTTATCTCCAGGATTTGTTTGGCTTCTTTTCACAGACTCTATTTCTTTGGTAAATTTGTCATTCATGTGTTTAATACTTTTGGTCAGCTCTTCTAAGTTTTTATTTGATTCCTCTTTAACCATATTGGTCAGTTTGCTTGTTAGTTCCACTGCCTGGTCATCTTGAGGTCACAGAGTTTCTCTCTCTCTCTCTCTCTCTCTCTCTCTCTCTCTCTCTCTCTCTCATGTGTGTGTGCGCGTGTGTGTGCACATGCACTGAGGTTTGAGGTCAAATATCGAAAAGCATCAGTATCACACCCTTAATCCACATTCACACACCTAATCCAGCCGCCTCATCAACTACCTACCTATGACCCCATGACGCTTTGGGAGGACTCTAGAGACATCAGTTGCCCTGTGTGACTGTGCCTGCTGCCAGAGCAAGGTAGACAAAAATCCTTACACAAGAAGCATTTGCCGTGATTTTGTGAATTTTCTTAGCTCACTGTGGCAGGTGAAATTGCTTATGTTCATAAGACAGACTTATTCTGTGAATTATAACCCAGGGATATTACAAAGCAAGAATCACACCACATTTGTCATGTTGAATTACTGCCCACTTCCAGCAATCTGCTATATAGTCTTAAAAGGCCATTTCCCCAAATCATTTCTAGACATGGTGTTAATACAATCACTCCTGTTTGTGGAGTCAGCATTTTCCAAGTGTACTATAAGGCCCATTTAAGATGCAGACAGCACAAAACCAGAAACTTGGAAGCAATGAGGAGATCTAGATTCCCTCCTTAGCTTTGGGAGCTGCACATGGAGGACCAAGCTCCATCACTGATTCAAGGTTGCTCTGCTGTCATCTATGAAACCAGTGAGGTCTGAGTCCTTTGAACACTCTGAAGTTGAGAGTGAATGTGTCATCCACATGTAGGTAGAACCTGCTGCAATTTATTCTCCAAACCAGAACACTGTCAAAAGCACTATTAATAATTATGCTGGAGCAAAACATATACCCAAAGACTATCCTGGACATTTCAAGACACAGTGTAAGTGTGATGACAGTGTGGTGCGGGAGTCCGAGCCACAATTCTCTATAACCAGCATCAGCCTTCGTGTGCATTCTGAACACTAGCTCAAAGACCAGAAGAAACTTCCATCAGCCCACTGCTGATCAGAAAAATGAGAGTGTCTAATGAGTTTTACTTGTTTAAATATTATGAACTACTTCATGCAAACAGAAGATTTACAAAGTATAGATGTACAAGCTATAAAGAATAAAATAAAAATTGAAGGCTTCATAACGTCCCTCCTGATCACATTCTACTTTTATTATAAATATTAAAATAACAGTTAAACCCCCATAAACTTTCCTCAATTACATCACCTCCCACTTCCCTGGAGTTTATTGTTTGTTATAGTTTAGATCTAAAATGTCCCTCCCAAGTAGCTTGCTCAGAGGTGAGGCTTTCAGACTGATTAAATGTCCGGGGGATAGCACTGACCTAGTGAGAGTACAGACCCCCTGAGGAGCCCAGAGCCCACTGCACAGTCCGGGGGCGGGGCTAGAGGAGGACTCCTCAGGACCATGCACTGGAAGGACATCTCTGGCTCTGGTGCTTTCCATTCTTTGTTTCAGACCTGACACGGAGGACCATGAGGTAGGCAGCCTTGGAGCCAAATAGCCACTGACTTAACCTCTGAAATCATGAGCCAAAGAGACCATCTCTCCTTTATGCTACATAAGTCAGATATTTTGTCCCAGTGATGAGAAGGCTAATGGAGCATTATTGTGATTCTGAGTTTATTATCCCCTTGATTTTTTTTGTAACTTACTGACTGTGTTCTCTCAAATACATTGGTTAGTTTTTTTGTTTGGTTTTGGTTTTTCACAGTGTTCAGATTGAACCCAGGGCCTGGACTAGGCACTCTACCACTGAGCCGTGTCTCTAGTGTTTGTATGGAAACTGAGTCATTCTCTTATTTTTTTAATTTAAATGATTATTTGTTTTTCAAGTACCAAGAATTGAATTCAAGAAGTTGTGCTATCCAAGCAAGTGCTGAGCCATACCCCTGGCTCCCATGGAGTCCTTCCATTTTTGTTTGTCTATGAGTTTTTGCCTGCCATTTTTATTTTTCTTGGATCAGCCACATTATCAGCTATATTGTTGCTATTTTTCTGCTTTTTAGTACTCCATAACATTCCATGGCACATAACTTATACACTGTCCATTGTTTTTTCTAAATATTCTTATCCACATGTCCCTAGTGTTTGGGCACTAGCTTCTCTAAGGATGCACCTGGGCTTGCTAGTTGTAGGATACAAACATTTTCAAATTTTCTAGAGGTTGTCAAACTGCTGTCTAGAGTTATAGCAATCCAAACTTCTCACAACAACATGAAAATAGCCTCTCTTGCTCCATAGCCCTGTGAAGTGTAGACCTTTCCAAGTTTCTCAGATTGATGAGTTTAAAATATTATCTCATCTTAATCAAATAATCAGAGTTAATGTGAATAATGAGACAGCTTAGACAATGCACTGGACAGAATACAGACACAGAAGAGCAGTCCTACCAGAAAGTAAGAGGCTGAATGTGATCATCAGGAGACAAAGGAACCCAAACTGAGGGATGTTCTACAAAGTGGCTTGCCTGTAATGTTCAAAAAGGGCCTAGAAAGCCAAGAAAAGACAGGAACTGTTCAAATTGGAGCAAGAGAAAAGAGACCAACTAAATGCAAGGTGTGACCCAAAGCTATATTTTTTTTAATAATCAACTTTTTTGGGACAATTAATTAAACTCAATAAGACTTTGAGAATTAGATGATAGTAACTTAACATTAATTTCCTGATTTGGACTTCCATTTGTAGGAAAATACTCTTGCTCATATTGAGTATAAATGAGAAGTTTGTAGAATTTAATTTTTCTCCAGATAAATAGAGGTCCCAGTAGAATTTATTGGCTAGGCCATGCTCTTGTCAGTGCTACTGCAATGAACTTTGGTTTTCCACACATACTGGGTCCATCACTGGTAGTGATTCTTTTGAGCCCATAAGATCATTTTCTTTTCTAGAAAACATTTTGATGCAAAAAAATTAAATGACATTTGTAACTAATTTGTCATGAGACTACCAGATCTCAGAGCTGCTTCCCCTCACCCTCTCTTCCTTATACCCTACATGCCAACCACCAGGAGACTGCTCCCTCTCTCTCTTCCTTTCTCTCTCCCTCTCTCTCTCTCTACCTCTCTCTCTCTCTCTCTCTCTCTCTCTCTCTCTCTCACACACACACACACACACACACACACACACACGCAGCCTGTGAACCTGATAGCATTTCTGAAGCAGCAGCTGTGTTTGCCTGTCATCATATACACTGTCGGCAAGAAGTAAGACCTTGGACCTGCTTGCAGCTTTCTCCATTACACCTTCCCTGCTGCTTCATTTCTGACCTTTGCTAAGATTTCCTCTGCTTGGAAACCAAACATCACAGAGCACCTTGCTTGGCATCTTTGGAAAGAGATAGCTAGTAGACTTTAGTTTAAAATATTACCCACTAATCAGGGAAGTTGTAAGCAAGAAAAACAGTATATGAAAGTCTATATGCCCTGGTGCAGAAATGAGGGGGAATCACATTAAGGATCCCCTAACAGCCCAATAAGTGGCTCTCAAAGTTTGGCCTTCTGACCAGCTGCAACAGCTTTGTCTGCAAACTCATTAGAAAAGCAAGTTTCAATGACACATTCAGACCTACTGAATCAGAAACTCTGGGGACAGTGCCCAAAAATCCATGTGTTATTTTCTAATTTTCTCTGTACTTTCTGTTCTGAGGCATGTGGCAAGGTACATTATGGGTCTAACTGGATCAGAACTACTATTTTTGAATTGTGATAAAAACACATGGTATAGCATTTAACATTTTGACCATTTTTATATAGACAGTTCAGTAGGGCTAAGCATATTAACATTGTTGTGGGACCTGATTGTTTTTTAAGGGGCACAAGATACCACAGTTTCTTACAGTGACTGCCACACAATTATCCCTACCCTTCACTCCCTGAGTACTGAGACCAAAGCTGAGCC
>PVJX010011150.1:0-54497 GCA_004027295.1 Dolichotis patagonum | reverse complement strand
AGAGGTGCACAGCCTTTCTTTTATTAATCTACTTATCTCTTGTTTAATTTGAATTAATATTTCAGTTTTGGTCCCGTTTACGAGGTCCTGAATATATCTCTTTATGTTTGCTGACACTGTGTTTGATGTTGCATGTTTGCTTCCCTCAGTCTCTTTTGTATTTACCTCTCCTGGATCAATATTCTCAGGGTTGGGGGCTGGGGGGTTTTTATTTCTCTCTCTTGTCATGTTTTTGGTTCCTTCCATACAAGTGTACAGTGTAATTCCCAGCCCCTTTTCTTGTTGGTTAAGGTTCTTCTGGAGCACACAGGCCAGGGCCTTCTGCCCTCTGCAGTCTGCTATCAGAGATTGAAGTTCAAGCAAGGGCAGTGTGCGCTGGCTCCTCCCCTCTGGGCCAGTCAACCTTTGCAGGCCTTCACTGCATCAGTGTGCGCCGTGCTCAGGGAATTAATTTGTAGCGACACACTGGGTCCCAGCCAAGGGCTCGGCCCAATCCAAGCAGATCCCACCAAGCTGCTAGGCGAGGGAAGCAACCAACTGAAGCCACTTCCTTATGGAGTTAGGGCTGTCCTGCCCAAATCCAACATGTCGTCCAGTAGGTTTTCCCTTTCCTGTGGGAGGGTCTTATTCTCATCACTTACCGAGTGTTGATGCCAGTCCCTGAGAACTCCTGGGTTTCCTGACCTCTGACCTCAATGTGGCTATGTTGGGTCATGTGCTGGGCTGTTCAGCTCCATGCTCAGGCTGCTCAAGCCAGTTGCATCAGCGCAGTTTGGTCAGTCAGGTCGGTCTCGAGCAGGAATTCAGGCAGCTCAGCACGCTGTTCACAGATCTTTGCTTCTCTAATGTTAGCCCTGGGACCTCATATTCAAGCAGTTTTTTCACTTCAGTTTCTTCCTGGGTTGAGAGACTCCATCTCCCTCTGTTTGGGTCTCTCCAGGGTATTCTATTCTGACATTTGAGCTGTCTCTCTCAGAGAGGCTCCATATCCTGCTACCTACTGGTCCGCCATCTTTGGAAACTCTCTCCACAGTGCATTTTCTTAAGCCTAGAATTTTTCAGTCATAAATGTTATATTTTAAGTTTTGTCTGACTGACATCCACATCTATCTCTCAATTGGCTTTGACTTTAAGTGGGAAAAATATTAGACATTTACTTGTGAAAATTCTTCTATGAATTTTCTTTAAAGGATTACCAAAGTTGTGATAAAAAATTTTCAGACCCAGTTCTATACATAGTCACTCAGTTAGTCCACAGATCGATAAGATTCCATAATTTTTTTCCTATTTGCCTGGCTGACACCTCCCCATCCCACAGCATGTTAAATGCATGAATCTGTGGACTTGATTAGGATTGCTATGAATGAGTTAGGTGTGACAATTTGGCTAACTATATGAAGCTGTGTTTATTCACTAATTCTTAAAGGGAGAATTATCTTCTTTGACCTATAATGCAACTCCCTAATACCATTATTCAACTAATGGGTCTGCAGCACATGTAACAAGTACCCTGCATTCTATTTGCTATCTTAGAGTATCCTACACCGAGGAAAGCTTGTATGACACATTCCTAAACAAGCTTCTGCTGTGCACCTTCTGGAATAATGTTTGTTTGCATAGAAAGTAAGTCTAAAACTGGCAGGCATTTCCTGTTCTTCTCTTCCTGATGTCACTGTAAGCATGATACCTGGAAGCACAGCAGCCATCTCATCCCCATGAGGTTGATGAGGATGAGGATGATGAAGAAGAAATGAAATAGATCACAAGTTAAGGATGTTGAAACTGTAGAATAGAAAAAGCTAGGATTTTTATTTGCAATTGATCTGAATCAAAACCATCAATTGCCTACATCCACGATTCCTTTTTACTTTGAGAAGGCATGGAATAAACTTATTGATGGAGACTTGCTTCTCAGTCTTTTGCTATTTGTAGTCATGTGCTTTCTACTATACTACCTGTGGTGATAGATGGGGCACTGTGCCTAATCTGAAGCTGCCCAGAGTCTGTAGTCACATTAATCTAGTTGAATACCATCATGAGAAAGGTAAATGTGGAAAGGCTAAAAATTGAAACTAGATTGGTTTCTTTGTTTGGAATGTACTTTTTGGAAAAAGTCAATCCAACATAAAACTTGAAAATGACGGTTTAGTTAAATAGAAAGGTTAACAGAACTAACTGTCCAGCTAGGAATGATAGCAGGAAGACAAGAGTTAGAAATGAAGAGGGGAGTAAAGCCAAGTGGGATGGAGAGATAACCGATGGGGAGATGTGTATCAGTTCACACCTACACCAATCTGTGCCATCAAATCTGTGGCTGAGGTTATTATCCTACTTGCTTCATGTTGAGCACACAAGGAACTGTCATACATTATGGACAAGGAATTATGTTCAATCTTTATTAAGCCGACTGGTCTCTTCTTTGTTAAAAAAATGTTTTGTTATGATTTAATCTATAAATCTAATAAACATTCCTTAATCCTTTCCGGAGATAATCCAAAAATCAAACTTTTTCCTAGATGCTTAACAACAGATATTCTTTCAGTAGTCTCCTTTGAGAATATCTCTGGGACTCACATCTGTGTTATATCTTCTTTGAAGGTCTCCAGCTGTCTTAGTTACTTTTCTCTCATTGCTGACACAAAACGCCCAATGCCCAAAGTTAAGGGCGGAAAGGTTTATTTAGTTTGTAAGGTTTCATTGGCTGGCTCCAAGGTAGGCTTAGGGGCAACAGTTATGATGGCAAAAGAGAGCAAAAGCAACAAGAGAGCGTGAGACAAGCCTCTTTCTCTCTCTTATATGGTATTCAGTCTACCAGGATCAGGACAGTGCCAATCCAATCAGTGGACTGATCCAACAATCACTCACCCTTCATCCCAGCATTGCACTGTGAATCACACACTCTGGATTGAGGCGACTTTGAAAAAACCTCATGACCACAATGGGGATTTGGGCAAACATCTGGACACAAACTGTAGCACCAGCCTTTTTATGTATTCATGGGCCAGTATTCTTTCATCTTCAGTGAAGGTTGAGTAAATCAGGAAACTCATGGAAGCTACTGGCAGCTGGGCATGTTGTTTGAAAGGAGAGAAGATGGAGGCCCAGAGTGGCTTGGTGCTGACTGGGCTGAGCAACCTCAGTGAGGGTGTTTGGAGTGATCTCCATGGCTTGATGATGATCTCATCAGTGTCACCATTTCATTAACCTCAATTCATCAGAATTTCTGGAAACTGGACTTCAGGGTAGCATGTATGTTTGTATGTATTTCTGCTAATGGTCTAGAGCCTTTCTCCAACTCTGGGGCACCATTCACAGATGATAATCACATCCTTTGAGAAACTTATCTTCAGTTAATAAACTTTTGAGCAGTTCAAGACTTCTTGATGTGCCTGTACCTTTTTTATCCCAGCTGAACGGAAAGTCTATCGAAGACTTGCTGGTTTTCATAGATCAAGCTTTAGTGTGATCAGAATTGTGTGGATGACTTGTTAAAGCAGGTGGCTGGACTCTACCCTAAGAGATTCCCATTAAGGAGGTCTGGCATGGGACTGGAGAACATGTACTTCTGACAAGTTCTCAGTTGAAGCTGTTCCTGCTGAGTGGAGATGACATTTTGAGAACTGCTCATATAAATACTATCTCAATTAAAGAAGGTGCATAACTAGGCTAGCTGGTCTCATTGTCCTGTAGAAGGGCTGTGGGTAAGCTAAAATGACTTTTGCATTAGTTCTCAAAATCTTTAACCTCCCAGCATTTGAGTGCAGCTAGATAGTAAGTGATGGTTACCATAGGGAAAGGGTCCTTTACTGCTCCAATTGCTTAGGATCATGAAAGTACCTCTGTAGGTTTCCACTCAACTAACAAGTCAGATCTTCACTATCACTCCAAGCTTCCTATTAAATGTTCAGAATGGATGAGAGTTTGGACTAGCTGCTGCACAGAATCCTGAAGTCTTCAGTACCCAACAATAAAAAGTCAGAGCTGTGACACTGAATGCAGGCATCCAGTTAGCAGCATCAATCAGGACTTACAAAAGATCTCAGAGGAATCCCAGTGGAGTCCGTGAGTCTGACCCTTTACAATTGGGAGCTAGTAAGAATAGAAATGAATCACTTGTTCACTCTTAGACAAGAGCAAGTACTTTTAAAGCACAGTATTTGTAGCACATACCTTGATCACCAAAAACCAAATGTTCTGATATAACCTGACCATTGCAATTGTTAGGGGCTATTACTAGCTCTACCCAGATAACTATTTTTTATTCTACATTGTAATCAGGGGTCTGATTATAAATAAGACACTCATTCCTTATAAATAATGTATTCATTGCTGCCTATTAGGTAACAGAGTGTCAATAATTTACTGGGCAGTTAGCTCATTCTTTTGGGGAATTTCCAATGAAGAAAAGGATCTGATATTTTCCAATGCTCTGTTTTTCTGTTGCAGTGATATTTCCAGTTTTTCCACAGCTGAACACTTTAACTCTAACCCCAATCTGGACACCACTCAGCCCATATCATTGTTTTATGGCTCATCCTTAATTTCCTAGTTCCCTGTCTCTGAGACTCCAATGTTTGTTTCTTTTAACAGTCAGGAAATGCTTTCTCTGGCTAAACTCTTTTTAAAAATACAGTTTTATAGAAGAAATGTTTGGGTCACAATTACCATGTTATTTCATCTTTACCGTATAGTATTCCCTTCTATATGCATACAGGAATGTTCCAGGGACCTCAACTCAAGTAACAATATCAACCACTGATTACTGTTATCATAAAAATTAGGAAACATAGCAATGAATTTATGGTTATCATTCTTTATATTGAATTAATATGTTTATTTTGTTAGTGATTACTATTCCTATTTGATGGATGAGGAAATGAGTACAGAGAGATTTCTAGTTCTCCATATTTCTTGTTTACAGTGTCTGCATGCAGGTAACGATGGAATGGTGGTGTGTGTGATTTATGGAAAGCTTCTGACAAGCTCAGTTAGAGAATGAAGCACTCCTTCAAGGACAAAGGATATGGAAACACATAAAGATGGTGACCCAAAATGGCAAGCCCAGCCCTGCACTTGATCTAAGATGCACACACCTGAAATCCCAAGTCTCCATTAGGCCAATCAGCAGCTGTTCAGATCCCAAGCCAAGGAAGTTTCACGAAGAGTTAGAAGTCTACTTCTGCTCTTCCACTGGGCCTTTTTGTGTGCTCCTGTATCTAGCTTTTGTCCACCCTGCTTGACTTTTCTGGAAATTGTTTACTAGGTATAGTAACTGGGACAAAATAACATGAACTCATTCTCAAGTAAGTAAGGTTAGACCCAAAGAATTAAGATCAAATTCCTAGGTATAGCATCCCTCCGAAAGGATGGAATTATCCCCTTTCGGTCCATTCCTGTGGCACTGTCATCCTCCACCTGCCATCATCACCTGATCTCCCTCTATAAGACTCAAATATTTGCATATTGCTCAACTGGGAGATTTCACTTTTAACATGTATCAAGTTATTTTCCTCCTTATCGCAGTGGATCATGTACATATTAAGAGATTGCTTGGATGCCAGGATAATCATGGGGTAGAGCGAAAGGTGAATGGAAGTGGGCTGTTGACTCCTTGATGCCACTGTTTACTTAGTGCCCAAGGAAGGGCATTATTTGCCCAACTGGATTAATTAATAGTCCTTCCTTGCGTAGGAGCAAATGAAGGCTGGAAAGGGATGGGAGAAATGACATATTGCAGAAGTTCCCTACTGAATGTCTCCTGTATGAAACACTTTCATTTCACCACATCACAATCAGATCAGCCCTGATGCAGAAAGTACTGTGTCCAGCACTAGTTCTGCCTTTCAGCCCTCTGCCCTGTAGCTCCCAGAAAAGTGGGGACCCTTGGTCAATGGGGAGGAGAAGCTGGTAGGTATTCTGACTGTTTCTTTGGGAAACTCCCATTGACAGTGTGCTTGGTTATTTTCTCCTGCGTTTCTAATGTTCCCTCATTACTATTTTTTTCTATTACTGGAATGAAAAGATGATGCTCCCCAATACTGAATATATTTAAGTACGTTCCTGTTTTCAATTGGAAAATCAGTCCCAGGTATTCCAAAAAGCTTTCATGTCCTCAATAATAGTCATAAAAATTAAAAAGAATTGATATATATTATATGCAGGAACCAACTCCCCACAATGTAGATGTGCTAATAGAAATTTAGAAAAATAAGATAAATGAATTTAAAAAAATCTATATGGCTTCAATGATCAGTCAGGGAATATTTTCTCTGTGAAAGGTACGGTTTTATCCTGGGTATCTGTGAATAACACCATGATGAGGGCCATGATTTTACATTACTGGCTGTATCTCTCTAGAGTTTTGTTTACCCACTGGAAAAATGCATCGATTTATTATAATCATGATGGAGGAAAGAATAGATTAAATTTAAACACAGATACATGTCAAAACATTTTAGCAACATTGTTCCAGTACTAAAATTATCAGTTGTGCTGACATTTAAACATTTTTTTCTTTTAAAAAAATCACATATAATTCAAAAAAGTAGTGCTAGGAACACTTATTATATTAATCAGTTTTCTATTGTTAGGACAAAATGCCTGACATACCCATCTTAAAGATGAGGAGACTTTTTTTGGTTCATGGTTTCAGAGGCTTCAGGCCATGGTTCTCTGGCCCCAAGACAGAAACATCATAATAGAAGGGCATGGCTGAGGAAAGTGTTCACCTTGCTAGAAGCATAGAGGAGGAAAAACCTGGGAGGAGTAGAGCAAGAAAGAAAGAAGAGAAGGAGGAGGATGAGGAGGATGAGGAGAAGAGACCAGGGACAAGGGATAAGAACATACATACTCTTCCAAGTCACATTCCTTGTATTAGTGTTTTGCAAGAGAGCAGATTTAATGCAGGACACAGGAATTTACAAGAGTAGCTTACAGCATTTGCCCTCAGAGTCAAATGTAGAAGAGTACAAGAGATCTATCTGCACACTAGAGATCCAAGGAATCCAGTCCAAGGCCTGGGGTCCACAGCAATGCATCATGCAAGTCCATGTCAGAAGGCTGAGGAATCCATGATGGAAGATTGAACGATCTGTGCTGGAAAGCCCAAGGGTTGGCACTAGAGGGAGGCCAGAGAGTCTGAACCAACAGACTGAAAGGCCGGTGCCGGAAGCTGCTGAATCTGCTTTTTCAAGGAAAATCGGCATAAAATCCCCCACTTCTGTTCTTTTACGCCATTAAGACAACAATCCTTGTTGTAGTCAGGTTTTGAAATGGAATAGGTTTAATATAGGTCTCATAATTTATGGATTATTTTACCTTATTCACCCAAAGAGTCAAATAAAAAAGTGTGGGAGACCTGTCCACACATGGAGACCCAAAGATCCAGCTGAGGTCCTGGGTAGCAAGTCAATGTCCTGCATGAGTCCAGATGGAGGCCTAGAACCCATGGCAATGTCTCATGCCAGGGGTATCAGGGATCTTCACAAAGGTCATTGGTGGAAGCTAGAAAGTCTGTAGCCAATGGGCTGAAGGATCTGTGCCAGCAGGCTGAGGGATCTGTACTGGAGCCAGGAAGAGACCCTCAAGGACCAGAGCTCCCCCATAAAAGAATTGTAGCCATCTTCAGTGAGAGTGAGGACCTGAGATCCTCTGATGATGAGAACAGCTGAGTTCATATCAGGGAAGCCAGCATGAAAACCTACTCCAGGAGAATCAACAGCACATTGAGTTCCCCTCCAATTCTGCTTTTGTGCTATTGGCAACAGTCGTCAGGTGGGCCATCCACACCCAGAACCAGGCCAACTAAATTCAGCTCAGCATTTCCTACTCAGTATTTCCTAACATTTGTAAATATAGTATCATCTCCCTAGTGTAAAAACTAAATAATAATAATAATAATAATAATAAGCTGAAAGAATAATAAGATAAAAAATGTACAATAGATGTTGTAATAATGAAAGGGAAAGTGCTCAAAAGGAAAGAACAACTTGTAGGTATACACATATAACTCTATGTATGTTTAAGTGCAATATAGATAACCATACTACTAATTCTCTGTTAGTTCATCAGAAAGAATAGTTTGTGCTGTCATTGTTTGATTGTCTGTTCTTTTATAAGCTTAGATTTTATAATTTGAACAACTACTTCTAAGATAATAATATGTAATATATTAATTAGTGTTGATTTCTTACTGTTATTTTTTGAAATTCTGTATTATTTCTACTTTTTTCTGTTTTGCTTTTTAAAAATAAAAAAGAATATATATTCAAATTTTTCTAATTATCTCAGTATCTTTCATAGCATTTAAAAAATCTTCTTAGCCTTATTTAATCTGGAAAATTTCATTAGCCTGTTTTTAAAATGAAATTTATATTTGAAAAGTATGGGACAATTGTTTTTATAACCTGCTGAGACCATTAAAGGAAGTTTTATAATAGTTAATGGAATAATGATGGTTATATTTCAAATCTATAGACTAACTTCCTTAGGTTGTGTCAGCTTGTTGCTTGAATTTTGCAAAACTCTTTCATTCCTTTGTCTTCAATATGCACTGTGCTATACATGTATATATATGCTCAATTACAAAAAAAATGATCTTAGGGCTCTGAGGCACTGTCTGATACAATTGGGGTCAATCCCTTAATGCCACAAAACTGGTATTAAGAATCAATGGTTTACTATGAAATGCAGACCACACATATTTTATTCACACTGTGGCAGATCAGTAACTCCAATAAACCTGTCCTAAGAAGACATGCATCTGAGAAAAAACCCTTTTGTTAATATCTAAAATTAAAACTGTTCAAGAAAATGATTTTTCAAATTTAATAAAAAATCTGGTTGCATCCTGAGAGAATAAGATCAGGGATCCTATATAGTTTGCATGAACAATGATATATATGGTAACCTACTTTTCATGTGATTTCCCCTTAGAACTAAAATCCCAGTTATAATGAAGACAAAGGATATTACTTATGAAAAAGTGTTCCAATATCCAAAGTACAGAAGGTGAGCTACGTTTATATATAGCAGTCTAGTTCCCTGTGCTTTGCCATTGAGTATGTAGTATTGGACCAAAGCTCAACCATTGTAATGTCATTGAGGAATAGCTGCAAAAGGTTTTCCCCTGAAGGAATTTGATTTTCAGAGCAAATGAAAGACAATCATGAAACCAAGATGGATAAGCAAGGCAAAGGGCTGTCGGAAATGCTTAATCTCTGGAATCCTACAGGTTAAGCGACCCAGGATCATCATTGCTGCCATCAAGGACAACAGGTAAATTATATTTGTTCTATAAGCCTCAAGATATGGAATTTCCTTATTTATGCTGCGTTAAAATCTTGCATAATCTGATTAGAAGGAATCAAGCATCCCTTCCTATCTTTCAGTTATAAAGAGCTCAAAAATGTTTCCAGTATAATTTTTCAGGCACACTTGATGTCTGGATATTTGAAATATTTCTACCTATCCAGCTAATATCTAAGTGACATTGTAATAAATACATTACAATTGTGTCTAATTTCAGAAAGTCTCTGCTTGGTTTAAAAACTCTATCGATTACCTAAGGCTGTGTGTTGACTGTCTCATATTTGTTGCAGTTGGTGCTTCCAATGTCAGGAATTAAGTGATCAAAGTGTCTGTTAGAGTCCAAGAAGTTGAAACTCTTTGAATAATTTGTGCAGAATTGCAGATCAAAAGAGAAAAAGAAACATTGCTCATAGCCATTGCTCAGGGAATATCATTGTTCTTTTTGAACTGAAACTACAGGAAGATGCTATGCTATATTGTTTGTAGAATGTGCAGTTTCACGTGAAATAGTATGATGAAGAGGAATTTATAGGAATTCTGCTTAACCAGATATCCTTATTAATATCTTTGACCCCTTTCTTTACTGTCAGGTTGATGTTTTTTAATAGGAAGATAACATTATCATTTTTTATTTAAGTGGAAAATTTGGAAAGCATTCATGACAATGTAACATTTTTAAATGTGCGAGACTACATTCAGGCAAGTGACTCTGGTCATGTAAATGGACACTTCATTTGATTACCTCATTCCTGACCTCTACTTTGTCATTTTAATGGAACTGTAGAAACTGAACTATGACTTCTTGCCCAGCAGATGTAGCACCTTTGAATGATCTAAAAATACAAGTTATCTATAGAGCGTTTTAGGCTTGTTTGTTGGAAGGGAAGGAACTAAAACTGCCTTTATTCTTGAGAGGTCAGAAATGAAGCTCAGAAACACTAGGGCTTTAAATGTGTCACAAAGACAGCATCAGTAATAGAGACCCCTCAGCCTCCCTTTGCTTCCCAATAAGTGTTCTCAGTGTGTGGTTTATTTTTGGAATCACCTTTCTTTCTATGAGAGCAGCAGCAAATATCTCAGAATAAGCTTTGCCATAATGTTTGAAAACTGAAACTTTAGGAATATATTAAATGCAACGGAACTCAAAAGACTGCTCTCCTGGAAAGGTTGTGTGGTTTCTGAATTAAAAGTAGGAAAAAGAGTGGGAGGAAAGAGAAAAGATTTAAGAGATGTGTTCAGGTTTTTTTTAGCTTGGGGCTTACTTTGGTTAACTAAAATACTTCCTTACTAAATCTTCTCCTACTTTCCACATTGATCTTTCTGCTCTTTTCTTCCCACTACATGATGCTATGTTGACACTAATAGCCAGAATAATACGTGCGCACACACATACATACACACACACACCCTGCTGAAAGGGATGCGGTTGGGGTGTTGCAAAGTGGTTGTGGTGACAGGACATCCAGTATAGTATGATAAAGGGAAAATAATTAGGGCCCCACATAAGATCCCAGTTGACAAATTACAATCCACTGTCCAAATTCCACCCTTCCTTCCATTTGTAAGGAAAGGTTTATTAAATTTGTTTTGAGCCAAATTATTGGTATAAGAAAACATTATTTACCCTCTTCATAGATTGTTAAGTGTATAATTCAGCAATATATATAGACACCAATGTTATATACTGAAGATTTTCAGAATATATGCATCATTTTTATCATGGTAAGAACATTTCACATGAAATCCATGTGAGTTAATAAAACTCTAAGTGTGCAATGCCCAGAATGTTTACTCTAGGTGTAATGTTTCACCACAGATCTCTAGAGATAAATTGTTTTGCTTGACTGAAATGTTATGCCCACTGAGTAGTAATTCCCACTTCCCGGATCCTACAAACTTCTATTCTACTTTTTCATTCTACAGGTTTGGCTGTTTTAGATACCTCCCATAAGTAGAACCATGCAGTGTTTTTAACTTTTTTGTGACTGATTTATTTCACTTAGCATGCTATCTTTAAGATTCAATCATGTTGTTGATTATTGTTGATTATTCCTTCCTTTTAAAAGACTATACATTCCAGTACGTACATAAAACACATTTTCTTTGCCCATTTATTCATTGGCAGATACTTAGGTTGTTTCCATATTTTGGCTACTGTGAATTGCACTGTAATAAATCAAAACCACAGTGAAATATTAGCTCACAGCTGTCAAGATGGTTATTATGCAAAAAAGAAAAAAAATTCACAAGTATTGTGGAAGCTACGGAGAGGTAGAAACACTCAAACACTGATGCTGGTCTTGCAGCGTGGAAAACGGCATGAAGGTCCCTCAAAAATATCACTCCCATGTATGATTTTGCAAGCTCACTTCAGAGTACTCATCCAAAAGAAGTAAAATGAAGATCTCTAAGAGAACTTAGTGTTCCTTAGTTCACTGCACCACTAATCACAACAGCTAAAGTATTTATCAACTGGACGTTGATGGGAAACTTTTGCTAGACTGTGCTAAAGCAGAAGTATTGTTTCTCTGTTGGTCCTAGACAAGCAGATTCTGGACCACAAAGAACTTGTTAGAGCATAACTTCTCCTGCCCCATTCCAGACCTAAGGAATAAAAATATCCCTGAAATCTGTTGCAACTACCCTGCCAGGTAATTCTTATGCAGGTTTGGGTTGGAGACTCCTGTGTGCTGAGCATCTTAATGAGGTGCTGTCAGCTCTGGGTCATGGCTGGCATCCTATGGAATCACAAAGACTCACAGTGTGGGGCAGGACGTAGTTCTAATTGTATTTTAAAATTCATTTGGGCTGATCAATGACAATTGTTATACAGAACAAATTTCCTATCTCAGAAACTATTTTATTGTAACAAAAATTAACATTTGATCACACTTCATCGTTGACAAAGTAGTTTATTGTAGTCTTAAAAGACATCTGTATCTTGAAAATGTTACTTTAGGATCTAAAACGCCTCTGCCTATAAAGCATGTGTCTGTATGCATATGTTTGTGTGTATTTAATAGTTTTTTCTTTTAGCAAGATAGATATCTTTAAAATGGAATCAGTAGAGGGATGTAAAAATTTGTTTAGAGTATCCTTAATGCAGTGCCATTGTACAATTTTTGAACAAATATTATATATGAAAACCTAGTTGAGGGGTGCCCAAGATATTCAAGCAGTAATTTATTTCCCTCATGTACCTAAATAGGATTCCACTGACAACAATTCATTACAAGTCATGCTTTAAGAATATTTCTGATGCTTTTGGCAAGGCATATGTGTAGGTTAGTCAGTTAAAGTGGGTGTACATTTAAATATAAACTGGTGAGTAATAAGTAGTGACCCAGTGCCCATCTATCTTGAGGACAGAGTCTTGATTCCTTGCTGGCATGTAGCATAGGGCCAAATAGAACACTGGCCTTGGGAATAGCCCATAGTTTATGCAAGGTATTCAGATCCCTTTCTGCAAATCTCTACCCGGGAACTTAAGTCCGTAACAGGACCCTCAGAACTATCTGAGGAAAATCTCAGAGCCAGATATGTTTGGTCCAGCAGACTTTGAAAACCCTCTGCAGTGTTTGGGTATCTGTGGATTTCTCCCTCTGTGAATGTTGCCCAGCTCTTGGTTGCTATTAATGCAGTTCAGACTGGGATCATATTCGGGCTGATGGGCCCTGCTCACCTTGCCCTTATCTACCACATACACACCTATTAGTGTAAAAGCTCCTGGGCAGACAGAACTTGAACAGACCTTAGGTTACCACGCATGGGATCCTCAAAGCCTATGGGAGAGTGGAATGTGACAGTGGGTTCTCTCCAGGATATTGATCTGGCCCAATGCAAGTAGTAGCACAACTGGGCCAAGATAACAAAGGGTGCTTTGACCGCCCTCCTCTGCTGTACTTCCCTTCCTCTGATCACACCACTATGAAGACTTCCCTAATAGAGGCAGAGCCTACAGGCTCTATTCAAATATTTCAGGGCTCCTGAACACCCAAGGTGTGGGCTGCAAGCAGAGGTGCTGGTTTTGGGAGGACCTGTCCTTTGATGGACAGGCTTCTGGCTCCAGGGGGATCCACATAGTTTGAGGAGGGCTGAAGAAGGCCCTCCTAAATTGAGGTCCCAGATTGACCAAGTCAGAGCCGCTCTAGTCAGGACTTCTCAACCTTCTCACTAGTGACGTTTCAAGCTGGGTAATTCTTTGCTGTGAGGACTGTGCTGTGCTCTGTATGATGCTTGGCAACACCTCTGGCCTCTGCACACTAAATGCAAGTAGCACTCCCACAGCTGTGACAACTAAAATTCTCAGTGGGCCATGTCAAGCAGGCTTGGTAAATGTCCCTGGAAGACAAAACAGTTAAATACCACTATTTTACACTAGAGATCACTTTGGCTGTGTTGGTCTCACCTGGGTGCCTCACAATCAGGTTGCTCTACTGGGTTCTTAAGGCGCAAATGACATGCAAAGAGAAGGCAAATCCTGTCATCACTGTGCCTAATGGTGGTTCCCAGCCTTGTGAAAGTTTTGGCACAATCACTATGGATCAGAAAATCGGGAATCTGTGCTGTCACATTTTAATAGTCTGATATCAGGGCCAAATCCATAATGCAGGTGGCTGCTGTCTTAGAATCAAATTTCTCGGCCACATTGTCATCCAACGTACAGATTCTATCGAGCACATCTGATGGAACCACAGACTTCGATTCCATTAACACAAAGAAAATCTGTTTGGTGTTACAAATCTCACGTTGCAAATGGAATGGACATGTTCAGAATAGAAATGCTCCCCATGAAAATATATAAAGAAAAAATGTTGCATTCAATTGCAATTTCAACATGTAGCTAACACCTAGAGATTAAGGTCCACTTGAAATCATGTTGTTATAATTCCCTCAAAATGAAATAATACAAAAAAAACAAGACACCCACTTACCACAAGCCAATCATATTTATATTATTGAACTTGTTTGTAATTTTGCTTTTTTGTGTGTGTGTAAAAGTGTATATTCAACAGGAAATTTTGTCTCAGATAGGCAGGAAAAATATGGGAAATTACATACGATGATGGTTAGGGAAATGATGGTTTGGGAGCAAAACTGAGGCAGCACCCTGCTCTGTGAATGAAGCTTTGTGCAAATGTGTCATGTTCATCCATTTATGTATTTCCGAATGCTGCTTTCATTGTGTGGCAGTGAAGCTGAGAATCATGCTCAACCAAGATTTATCCCACAGAGCGGAAAATATTTAGCACCTGCCCTGCACCGAGCTGTTTCTTGACTCCTCAAACAGGAAATTCAGGGATGTAAGCCTTCATTTCAGAGAGCTTCCAAATATTTAAATTCATGCTTAGGTTACATTAAACTTTGGATGTATCTAGTGTACTGCACTCCAGTCCTCACTTTCTGTTGATGAGAGTTACGGGTTATATTAAATAATTTTCTGAACATGCCATATTGTGAGTGATCTGCTTTTTGTTGTAGCCAGTTGTACACCAATTCATGGGTTGAGGAGGAGGATTTTGTATTCTGCAATGGATGAATACAAGTTCTTTTTTTATCCTGATCTTTGTATTCTAGAGGATTGTCCTGGGGGATCTTAGTTAAACGTAATATTGCATTCTGATAAAATTATCTCCTAGCCAATTATACTTCACCAAATGGTATGTCCAAAATGTATCAAGCTTTGAAAGGAACTACAAAATAAACAATTCTCTGTTGCCCTTTTCTAAAGATGCTCTTAGTACGTTCCCATTGCTCATACGTTGGGTGGATTGTTGGTGTGATGTGGAAGGAGGGATGATGAGTATTCTGAACTCTGCCACTTGTCGCTAAGTTGATTGTTCTGGGGTTTCTTACCATTTTAAAATTCTGCTTTCTCTCTCTTTTTTGATTCAAGGCAAGTCAATGATAGATTTAGATAATGATCCTTTGTGCTCTTACATTTGTCTCAAGTCATCTATAATAATTTGTGAGTATTGTGTTTGAGGTGATTGAAGAATTGTGGAAAAAACTCAAGAATTCTCTAAAAGTCCTAAGGTCCCAGTCTACTTGATAATACATATTATCAAGAATTATGGAAAACACTCAAGAATTCTCTAAAAGTCCTAAGGTCCCAGTCTACTTGATAATACATATTATCAAGTACTTATATGTCACAGCCACATGGCTCTAGAGCCCTCAATATTTTACACCTCATGATTAGTATTATAATATGTAATAAAATGCTAAGTAGCCTTAGTATCGATCTATCTATCTATCTGTCTGTCTATCTGTTGTCTATCTGTCTATCTATGTATTGGGTGTGTGTGTAAGCATTAGGTGCTTATAGATACTTGAGCATATGTGTATGTTGTTCAGTTTGTGAAAACAATAATCTACAAATAAAATTGAGAGTAAGATCTTGAAGTAAGAAACTGCTTGTCAAGGTCATTTGTTTCTTTCTTGTTGTAATTGAATTTGATTATATTGACTTTGGTATCTGGGTAGCTTAAAAAATACTGATTGTGTAAAATGAAATATTCTGTATTTTTCGGCTATTTTTTTTTTTTTACTTTTGCAGATAGATTTATTTCTTTCCTTTGCATTTTATTCCTGGCTTTCCTTTTTTACTAATACCCAAAGGTGTGAGTCCTTTACTCCAATCTCAACTTTTTTTTCTAACTTTTTCAATAGCAAGCTGGCTTTGGAGGCAGCTGAATGCTCTTGGCTGATGATGAATGTATTCAGGCAAGCACAGTATGCTTTGGTTCTAATGCCTTATTTCTATCACTTGACCATTTGACCATTACTCACTAAAGCATGGCTATCTTATTCTTACTCATAAAGAGTACAGAACGTGTGCAGCTAGAGAAGGAGAGAAAACAGGCAGAACAGCTTCAGCCTCATCCCTCTGCTGATACAAGAGTTACTCAACAACAAACTAAAAGTTTAGGGTTTTTTTTTTTATATAGGGGATTGAACTTAGGACCTTCTGCTTGCCAGGCATGTGCCGTGCCACTGAGCTATATCTCTAGCCCCACAAGCTACACATTGATGGCATCTTCGATCCTGACATTGCCCTTCTAGAAAAAGCCCCTCCCTCAGCCCTGTAGGGTAGCCAGGCACTTCACCTCTATGTTCATTTCCTACCCCACATACTGCGCTGATCTGCGTGGATGGCAAAATATATCTCAATTATCTTTATTTTCCCCAGGGAGGGTGACTGCACATAGTCACGGACAAAAGAATATATTTTGGATGAAAAAATAATTTAAAATGACTTCTAGGCCTTATAAAAAGATTGCAATCAGAGCAGTAGATTCTGTTCGGTGTCAGTTTAACTGACCCGGTCTCTGTTACAAAAATGTCCCTTTGAAATGATTCCAAAGAGTACAAAACTTTGCTGCATAACAGTTTTGTATTGGAATGTGCTTCCCCCTCACTTTGGGAGTATCCCATCTTGTCAGATCCCATATGTAAGAACCTGGAGTGATCTCTCCCTACCCCCAGGAAGGGGTCCTCAAACTTTATCAGACTCCCAATCTGTGAGTTACTGACTTCAACTACTGGACTTCAAAATCAGTATGAGCTGAAGAACTGGACTGGCACTCTGAGAGCTTAGACTGAGGCAGAGCTGCGTTTGGCTGGCTGCTTCTTACAAGAATAAAGCAGGTGGTGTGGCAGGTTGCACAATGCCAGCCACTTAGCTAAACACCAAGAGCTCAGGCTGCAACCAGGGACCCTGGAGCCCTGGAGCCATGCAGTATTAGCTAACAGCACCAGTACCACCTTCTAGCATTGCAAGCCTAAGGGAAAAAATCCTCTATGGCATGAGATTCATGAAATCATACTTTGATCATCTCTTTTTTATCCAACCATGTACAAAATAAAAAGTAACAGAGGCCACAGAATCTGACAGCTGAAGACAAAATGTAGGCCATGCAATTCACATTTCAGTTGACTTCATAAGAGGGAAACTAAAGGAGGAAAGAAGAAGGAAAAAAGCATTTATGCACTACCAGTTGTATGCTAGATCAACATTTTGCATATAATCTCCTTAAATCCTGCTTTGAAAATCTGTTTATAACTAACTACATAAGTGGGGTGTCTTATCAACAACAGAAATTTATTTCTTACAGTTCCAGAGGCTGGAAGTCTGAGATCAGGGTGCCAACATCCTGTGATACTGGGTCTTTTATGAGTTGTGGGCTGGCAGCTTTTCACTGGAATTCTTATGTGGAATAAAGAGAGTAATGGAGTACTCTGGTATCTTCTTTTTTTTTTTTTCTCCATTAGGGCTCTCCCTTATGGCTTAAACTTCTCCCAAATGTCCCATCTCCCTATTAATAATGTCATATTAAATGTTAAGGTTTCGACCTACGAATTTTGCTGAGGGAGTGGGGAGTGTGAATAGTCCATCTCTGTTAACCCTTAAATACTAAAAATTTACTTTGCCAGATAGTAATTTAAAACCACATACTATCTGGCTAGTGACTTACAAAAAATATGGAGATAGAGAAATATAATACAAGGTACCACAAGGAAATCATCAGGTCTATCTAGAATGGAGGAAAGCTTATAAAATAAATGACTACATTTGTTCAACTCATAAATAACAGGAAAAAATGTATAGGGGCGATCACATGATAAGAGATTTAAGAAGAACATTTTCCTAGCGCCAGCCATAGATCTTGGATCCAGGCTCAAGAATCCACTGTAAAAACAAAACAAGCGAAATACCAGAAAACTTTGAAAGCAGGAAGGCAAGACCGTTGAAGGTGATCACGGCTTGAGCAGAGACCACAGCCTTCTCCCTCAGAGTCAAGGAAGGCAAACCCCAATTTCCACACCAAAACCAATCTTCTATGCTCCCGAGACCAGCTCTTCCAAACCGCAGTGTGCACACACGTTTTTGGAGAGGATCCTGATGCAATGCGTGCTGTGATTCAGCTGTTCTAGGTTAAGGCTCAGACTCTGCACTCTTAACCAGCCATGCCCTGTTGCTGGTCCACAGATCACACTCTGAGTTCCAGGTCCCAGGTCACTTTCAGAGGTGGTGTGGAAGTTTTTCTCTTTCTAGGATTTGTCTCTTTTTAGGATCAGGCACTTATTACATATCATGGATGAAAATGAATCTGTGAGTCCCAGTGAATGCTAGCTGAGACTAAATCTAACGATGACTTCATGTGCAATAAATGGCGACAGTTCAAAATCAAATAAATTATAAACTTTCAGAAAGAACTGGAGGAGGAAGTGCTGCATAGGGAGTGGGAACATTTATTAAACACCAGACCCCACCACCACATTTTCTCATTTAAACCTCACAGAATCCCTCTTAAGTGAGTGCTCTTGGTCCTGTTTTATACCATCAAAACTCAACCATGAACCTACAGCCATCCAAGAAAAATGTAGGAGATTTTACAGGAACAGGGACCCCTTTATACCAGGGGCGGGAACTGTTACAGGTGAAGAGATGGGAGGGACATCTGATACCTTAGAGTATCAGGGCTTCTGTGGAAATCTGATTTGATTGCAAATTTAAAATATGCTTTAATAGCCATTGTTAAGACATTTTTTTGACGTAGAACATGGACTGGGGTAATAGGTATTAAAGAGTTGTTGCTAACAGGAGAGGTGGGCTCATGCGATTACAGTTATTTTACAAAATAGATTCCTTATCAGTGAGAAGTTAGTGAAATTATATCCAGCCTGGAAAATATTCATATGAAAGAAGGGGTATGAGGGGCAGTAGTAGATAATGGCAGAATGTTAATGCATATAGTTTTTAAATCTTTTCTTTTAAAATTTTGCATGTATTTTACAGTTGCAGAGAAGTTCTGCCAACTACACATTTCCTACTTTCCTCTAATGTGTTTTCCTCTATCACCATGAGGTGCAATGTCTGATACCAGGAAGTGAACAACAACACAACATCATCAACTGACCTAGATATTTTATTCTAATTTTACTTTCTTTTCCCCTGGTAATGTCATTAGTCCTTTCCAGAATCCAACTCAGGGTCCCACATTGCATTTATGTGTCTTGTCCCACCAGTTTAGTCTGGTCTGTGATATTCCCTCTGTCTTTTCTGCTCTTGACACATTTGAAGAACACTCGTTAATTATTTTATTGGGAGCCCTTCAGAGTGGGATTGCTTGTTGTGTCATTGTGATTAGACTGAAGTTATGTTGAAGCTGGGTAATATAGACCTATGTTTTCCTTATATTCTTCTCTCTACATTTCAGTATACTTGAAAATTTCCATAGTAGAAATAAAGTTGTTTTCGGTACTAAGGCAGGGTAAGGTTATGCCACTTCTTTAAATTGACTTAGCTATTAAATGAGCAGAGCTGGCACCAGAAATCATATTAATTTGACTTTAAAAAAATCAATGACCTTTATGTTGTAAAAGATATGATGAAAAATAAACAATCTTTAGCTGTTAAGGTTGTGTTTATGAGTGAACACAGTTCATGAGCCCAGCAGAGACACATGTTACTGTTCCAAGCATAATTAATCTAGTTTCACCTTGTTAGTACCTACTAATAATGAGCCTATGAGGTCAGGGTTGAATTTTCTTTTACATGGCGCCTGAGGAATAATGTACTTCAGATGAGAAACTAAAACCCACACAAGTAAGCAAAATAAATACTACATATATGTCGTTAGGGTGGGTCATGGAACTCAAACTTACACTACCAGGCAACCCTTTTGACAAGAACTGAGAAGAAGAAAGCCATTGGTCTTGCCCTCGCTATACTTACTATATCTGTCTGTGTCTCTGGAGAAAAAAGAAGCAGACGCCTTTCTTCTTTTTCTCTGTGTGTCCTACTTCTTGTTGGACTCGTTCTTCATCCTGTGTGGCCATGAAATAACAAAAGGCTGCCTCCTCTTGAGGTAACATAGCTTCCAGTGCAGGGATAGCTGCTACGTGATTTTCAACATCCAGACTTGTTAATCACAATCCTGCATCATGTAACCTGATTTTCCTAATCTGATGGGTTTCGTATCCTTGCTCTTCTGATGAGCTATGGCCTTGAAGAAGTGGGACATTTGGTGTCCATAGAACAGCCTACCGCTTCACCTATGGCTTTGGTGGGGTGGGGGAAAGGGTGGGATCAACTTAGTTACTAAGAAGCAAGCAGGCAAGCTATTAGCTCGATTCCGTAGTATCAGCTGCTGATGAATTCCATCCACACTTTCTTTATGCTAAACTCTAAGAAGAGGTCATGATTGCAAATTCCTGTTTTTACTATTGCAGAGGGAAAAAAATATACAACATGCAGTGTTTAAATGCCCTATGACTTTATACCAAGGAGCAAGCATGGTGCTAAAGTTCGTTGGGCAGTTCTCAGCATTATCCTTGGCTTTGAGAAAATCAGAACCTGTTAGAAGAATAAGATGCATAGATGAAAAATGACAATATGGTGTCATTAGTGTTGTAATGAAAATATGCACAAGGTTCATGGACACCACATAGGAGGAAATGTTTAGCCACATCTGGGGAGTGTCAGACAAGAATTTCTTCAGTAACAAATGGGGACATCTGGGCTGGAATTTGAAGGCCAAAGCCTCATTGAGCATGCCCCTTTTTGTAGGACTGATTCTTGGAGTCTGTAAGGACAGCCAAGATGTTGCCCTCCCTTGCTAAAGTAGAAGGTTCAATTTTTCAGGGCTCCCAGTTTCCTTCCATTTTGGCTTTTTGGAATTAAATTGTGAGCATGTATATGTCTCTTGTGTTCCTTGTGAACCTTATGTCTCTTGTGAAATTCACTATCATCAATTAGGCTTTTTGCTAACTACTTAAAAATAGGAAATTTGTTCAGCTATGAGGCACTCTTGAAGGGTGTCACTGTGTCGTCCCGATTAGGGTTGTTGGGAACAAGTTAGCTAGGTAGTTCCCATATTTGTAGCAGAGACAGGCAGCCTGGGTTGCAGACTCCTGGGAAAGTGTACCTCTCTTCTGTTTACACTATGAAAATGGGTAAGTTGAGAAGACCTTTTTCAGAATTGGGTAGTTTTATCAACTTTTCTGGTTTTAGAACAGCAGAAACAGGAAGAGAATTGTGTCTAGAAAAGTGAAATGTGTCTGAGTTCATGAATCCTAAGAACCAAAAAGGCTTATATGAATCTTTCACTGTGGCTCAAACCATATATTTAACCACCAGGTTGTTGAATTTCAGGGTGGAGGATGGAATTGGCTACTAATCAGGAGTGTCGGGGGGAGGGAAGGTACATATGTAGATGCATACTGCCTTGACTGTCAGTTTGTGCATAACCAAAGTTACACTTAGAGTAGCAATATGGGAGGAACACAGCAGGATTTATTATGGAATAATGTAATAGACAACCTTTCTTCCTATAATACGCACAAGTGATACTAGAAAAGTGGTAAACAAATGGCATCAGAGTCCAAAATGGGAACATCAGTGAACCACCTTGGATCCTTCGCTGGCCATCTGGAGCATACAATAAAAGGAAACTTTGGAAACATTCAAACATTGTAATTTGGCTTTGAAGTGAGATTTGTGTTTAATCGCATATTTGAAATCAGGGCCAACGACCTTAATGGTGTTGACTGCCTCTAAGGGTTCCATTGTCTTTCTGTACTCGACCAGGCCAGTTTCTACAAATGGCTGTTTGCAGATAGAACAGGACTTTTTTTCTTTTTTAATTGTCTTCAGAAATTCTGAGAAATCATTCCTAAGGTCATTTCTTCTCCAGAAAGTTGCTTAGGGTCATGAGAAGAAGAGGTATTAATTTATAACCATTTGCAGAGTCACTGAAAAAGTCAGAAGATTACTGAGTTGTGGAGTAGGGAAGAATAGGGAAAGAGAAGCGGTAGGGAAAAATAAACACGAAAAGAGAGATACCCTTACATAAAGCCTGTGCTGTACCAAGGAAGACAGGCGCATGCTCAACCCATACAACAGACCTTAGCCAAGAAGAAGAGAGGGAAAGATCATATCTTTTCGGAGGCACAGCAGCAGCAGGAGCAGGGTGCAGCGATGGCCCACGCCCTGAGTATGAGTGGTGTTGCCCAGCCTGAGCTCAGCTCACACCAGGTAGGGGGATCGGCCAACCAGCTCAAGCTTCAATGCAGTCAGCAGCTGGGGAGCCTCAGACCCAGGACACTGGGCACTTCGCTGTGATGACGGGAGGAGAGTGGTTGAGCGTGTCCAGGCAGTCTCTGCTAGAAAACGGCAGGGCTGGAATTAAAAATCATCCAGATCTACTTGACTTCAAATCCCAGACCTCTGATTCTGGCACAAATTCAAATCAGCAAGGCATTTACCCTCTGACCCCAGAGTTTTTGCTGGCAAAATAAGAGACTTGGAATCAGTGGCTTCCAGACTCATATTTTTTTTAAAGCTAGGGAACATTTCTTTCAAATAAAATATCACTCCAGCTCATGATAGAAAACAGATCAACATAACACTGTTGTGGTTAAGCCTGGGTAGGAGCCAGAGGCCTGATTTCCCTCTCATCCTAGGTTGTGCTATGTTGCATTATTGTTTGGTAAATACTTCTCTCAGCTCTGATTCTTCCATGGGAGAACACCACCCCTCTCAGTGTTGGGCTTGGCTTTAGGACTTGCTTGAGATGTAGAATAGAAGTAAACAGCATTGTTCACTTTCAAAATGGGCTTGCAAGTGGCTTGCCACCTTGCACTCCTGGCCTGTGGTGGTGAGAAAAGTGTGTTTCAGCAATCAATATTCCTTCAACCTGGAAGGAAAAACAGGTGGAGCATATATGCATTTTATTCTTAGGTTGGCCCAACCACAAATGCATGAATGAAAAAGGCTTGCTTTTAGAAGTCACTGAGATTTGGAGATGTTTGTTACTCAGGCTTGTCACAGAAAAGGCTGACAAATGTAATGTCTAAAACATATTCTCAGAACCTGTATAACCTGAGCTAATTGGTATAGAACTGTCGGACTTAAAATACTAAAAAAAAGAAAAAGAAAAAGAAAAGAAAAGAAAAGAAACAAATCCAGAACAATTATAACAGTAACAACCACCACCACCCCATTGATAGTGCTCATCTTAAGCACTTGAGCAGTTTTTGCTTCTTGGATGTCTACTACTGCTGTTTTTCTGCCATTTGCCAGTCTGATTTTCTGGAACCTAGACTGCTATGTGTAGTTTCCCAGGTATATCAAGTGAATTACTCTTTTTACAGGTCACAAAGCGTTGATTTCTTTTGCATATAACCAAAGATCTCTTACTGACACATGTGAGTTCACTGTTGCAGGCATTACTGTAACTATGCCTACCTGCCTATATTGTGTATAAAGAAGAAGAGAAAGGAGAAAGAATAGACATCATAGCTCATCTGATTAACAAGTTCTTGCCAACAAAGTCTGAACGGCTGCAACCCTTTTGCTGTGGGTGCTCTGTCTGTACTTTCACCCCCAGGCTGTGCACGCTGCCCTGGCTGCTGTGGCGGTTCTCTGGGCTTACTCTTGAGAGTTCTACTCTAGAAATAATGGGGTGAACTTGCCTCCATCCAGCAGCCTGCACCCAGGAGGAATTGACACAGGGAGGCATAAGTACATCAAGTACATGACGCTAATCCTACCGCAGAGACCCTGTGGGATCAGACAGGAGCCCGACTCCAGCTGAGTTCGTGTTCTTGCTCAGCTCTCTTCCCTGCATGGGCAACCCTCATTCCCCTTCTCCTAAGCACACTCCCTCCATAAACCACTGCATCTAAATCCATGCTGTAGGTCCTTTGTCTTTGGGAAAAAAGCTAAGACACTTCTCCTTTCAGACCCCAACTGATTCCTTCTCACTAGTGTTACTGCAGCCAAAATAATGTTTATGATGGATAAGTACTTGCTTTACAGTGACATTTCCAGGGCAAAATCGAGTGGGTACTACACAGATCATGGTGAGTGACAATGGTTGGCAGTGCCCTGCACTCCTATCAGGCTGATGGCAGCATCTCAGCCACTGCTGCTAAGGCAAGGTGGCTTTTAAAAGCCCTGGCACGGAGCCAAGGAAGGTAGCCATCTATGTTCCTCTAGTCAGTGGTTTCACTTCAGCAAAGCTAAAAGGAGGTCAGCCATCAGTGGTTTTCAGACTTGGGGACCAAAAGACTCCTCTAAGAGGCGGCTATTATCCTGTCTCTGTGGGCTTTAATTTTCTCAAACATATTTGCACACCTGTCCTTCATGGACATCTAAGCAGACCACGAACAAATCTTCTACAGATCTTCCCCATCTCTTCTCAGGGGAGCACTTCCTGAGAACCTTCTGGGTACATCTCTGTGCTGAGCCCTGAAGGGTCAGGAGGGATCAGGAGCCCAGGCTCACCCGTCAGTGGATCTGTCAGAACAAAGACACTGCAGTTTTTAAGACGCTGCAGAATTATCTTTACAATTACAGCGAATGTAATGGCGCCCAATGGGAAGGCCAGGAGCGTGGCTCCCGGGGGCTCTGTGATTCTGTACACATCACGGGCTCCCACATCACCCGGAATTCTGCTGTGGCAGCTGCCGAGACGTTTCCAAAACAGAGACCCGAAGAAGCAGGTACCTGTGAGCACAGCCTTCTCTGTTAAGTGCCTAACACATGGATGTTGAACTCGGGATGTTTATCACCACACATTGTCCCAAACGGCAGAGTCATTGGACACACATTCTGCTGCTGGGAATTACTCTCCTTTTCTCTTCTGCCTCGTGAATTCTTCCTTTGAGACGATGCGCAGATTGCACTGTGGGAGCCCCCTCAGCTCGGCTAGTGGATACTCGATAGCTTTGCAAGTCATCACTTGGAGTTTTTCTTTCTGTATGTGTCACCCTACAAATCTGTCACCCTTCTTCAGGACAAAAGTCAACCTAGAGTACAGACATACTAAAAATAATAGATACTTGCTGAGTGCTTATTACAGATCACATATAATTCCAAGAAATGTACAATAATTTAACTTTAGTTAACCAATTTAACTAATTAGTAAGTTTTCACTAACTAATTAACTTCTCAACATTTTATTACCTCTCTTTTGCCAGTGAGAAATAAAAGCACAGGAAAGTTGGATAACTTGCCCGAGGTCACTGAGCAAAGAATTGGCCAGGTCAGGTTTCCCACAAGGCAGAATGTGGTTGGTCACTCCTAATCTCTTCACAGTTTTCAACTGGATTTTAGCTTCTCCTCCTATTAGGAATATAGGCAGCCACCTGGAGCAGTGTTTGCAGGACCTGTAATTTTGTCACCAATAACAGCCCAATATAGTCTTACTATGTAACAGTTGTGGCTATTCTCTCAAAATACTGTTTGCGTTCTTCGTGGCTTAGTAATTATCACTCCCACCCCTGTGTGTTGGAGTTTCAATCCAACTGTGTGTTGGATTGTGTGTTGTGTGTGTGTGTTGTGTGTTGCTGTTTCAATCATTAGGTACATATCCGAAATTTGTTTTCTAAAATATTTTGACTGTATTTCAAGAAGTCATTTTCTTTTGATGTCCTGTATTTTCAATTTTCTGCATATAAACCATTATTCTGAATGAAGTACTGACACATGCTTATTCTGGTTTATATCTAGAGAGCTCCTTAAAGCTTCATAGGTGCTCATAGGTGGAGTTTTGGGGAGGTGACTGGATCATGGGTGTATGATACTGAGTTGTCCACTGATGGGTTTAGATTAGATCTGGTGTGGATGATAGATTTACTTAAGACAGAAGACCCATCCTAGGTGTGGGTTCCACCATCCAATAGGCTCATAGCCTGGATGAAACGAAAAAGAGAAGAAGGAAGAGTCCTTGCTACTTCCTGCCTGCCATGCCATAAGCTGTTCCTCCTCTGCCCTGCTACCCTGCCTTGGAGCCAGCTAACTATGGACTGAAACCTCTACAAACTGTGAGCTAATGTAATGCGTTCCTCCTCTAACTTGTGGGTGTTGGGTATTTTTATCTCAGCAATGAGAAAGTAACTAAGACAAGTAGCTAAGAAAACGTGAAAGTAACTAAACAATGAAAAAGTATCCGTAACATGGATAAACCTGAACAATGTTATTTTATTGGAAAAAGCCTGCCCCAAAAGACCATGCATTGTATCATTCCAGTTATGAAACTTCTAAAAGAGGGAAATCCATGGAGACAGAAAGTAGATTAGTAGCATTGCCAAGGGCAGCAGAAGGGGAAGTTGTAGATGGATAACAGGTGTCTTTTGAGGTGAAGAAGATAGTCTCTAATTAGATTCTGGAGATTGCTACACAACTCTGTAAATATACAAAAAACCATTGAATTGTAAACACTGACTGAGAGAACTTTATAGCCTGAAAATTGTATCTCAATAAAACTTAAAAGCAAGCACAGCGGCCGGCCTTATTCTTGGAAGGGATTCATGGGCTCCTCAAACAGTTCCTGGGGCCCACACATTCCCACACAGCAGAGAAGCCCTGCCTGTGGCCACCTTGGGTGAATGCAGGGAGAGGTTCTGCTTGGAATCATTGGAAAAAGCAGCTACTAATTATCATGAGTTTAAGTAACTGATTTCATGCCATGAGATGAGCCAGTATGATAAAACTGCCGAGATGAAATGTGACTATTAAGGAAACTTTCCTGAAGCCCATTAAGACAACTGAAATAAGAAAAGAAGAGGCCTGAATCTGCTGGCATCAAATTCCCTCTGTTTCCCATTAGTGAACTTATGTCCTAAGCCCACTGCTCCTCCTTGCCTTGTAGCCCACAGGCCTGCGTCTGGTGGGTGCAGAGTAATTCATCTTTCACAGAACGATGGCCTCTGCCTTGGGTTCCTTCCTGAGCTTGTCCTTCAGAGGGTTGGTGTGAAGCCCTGAATGTTTCCTTGCTGGCTTTAGGTCAGGTGGCTCCCCTGCAAGAACCTCCCCTTCCTCTTCTCTTCTGGCTAAGTGCAGCCTCCCACGGAGCAGATGATGTCACCTTGTCCTCACTGGGATCCTCCCTCACTGCTCACTGATTTTCACATTTCAGCCTTGAGGGAACCTGCAGGAGCCCTGTTTGTGGCCTTTTGTGGCAGTTTCCTGTCTCAAGCACCTGCTCTTATACTGGCCAGAGGGTCCTTGGGGACTCAGCCTGGACTAACCAGGGATTTAATGAGTCCTGGAACGCGCTGCAGCAAAGAAGACCGGACTTAGTGGACTAATGGCCTGTTCTTCACTCTCGGGGGGATTTATTCTGCAGTGTGTTCCCAGGAGGATTGAGTTGCATGCGTCCAAAGACAAATGTGCTCATGTATACGCTCTGTCGTTTTGCTCCATTCCTGTCTTGCTCCACACTCCCTTCAGCTCATTGACATCATTTCCAGAAAAACAACTTGTACCTGAATTCTTGTCCAGCCCTTGATTTAAGAGAACCCCAATTTAGGTGAGCCTGCATGAGTGATGACTAGGAAGAAGTCTTTAAGTATGTAGAGAGCAGAGTGACAAGCCTACCCACTGGGATTTAGGCTTCCTGTTCCATTTGCTCTTCATTGCCCAAACATTTGGGAACTTTGTTTTGGTGGTCATACTACTGGGGACTGAGCCCATCGTCTTCACGCTGAACTGCATCCCAAGCTTTAAAATTTTTTTTTTTTTATTTGTTTTGAGAGTTACCTTGACTGGGCTCAAATTTGCAATCTTCCTGTCTCAGCCTCGCAGAGTTCTGGGATAACTGCCACATGCCATTCCCAGCTGGGAACCATTTTAGCAGTTTGGATCAAGATCTCTAGGGATATAACATTTTCATTTACCAGGCATTAAATGAATTGTTTTAAATTCCCGAGAGTCAGTTCAGGCCAAGTCTAAAACACAAGGATAACTCCTCCTTATGAAACAAAATTGGCTGCAGTGGGAGTTCCCGGGAGGTATTATACAACACACAACAACCAAAAGGTAGCGACAACCCAGACACCTCTCAAAGACTGAGGGGATAAACACATGTGGCCTATCCATACACTGGACACTTATTTATCTATATTTAAAAAAAGAAGAGTGAGGAGGGGGTGAAATCATCCACTCTGTAGGAGGCTGCCTTTAGCCAGGAGAGAAGAGGTACACTGCACTATGTAAGAACTTGGAAACATCATGTTAGAGGTCACAAATTGTATGATTCCATTTATATAAAACATGCAGAAGAATCAGAGCCACAGAGAAAGAAAGCAGATCAGTGGTTGCCAAGTGGGAGGACGAGAAGGAGACGTAGAGTTACAGGGTTACAGGGCTCATGGGTTACAGGGCTTCCTTTTGGGGTGATGAGTATGTCTTGGAATTAGGTTGAGGTGACTATTACACAGTACTGTGAATATACTAAGTGCTACTAACATATATCCTTAAAACGGTTAATGTTATCAATTTTTTAAAACAAAGCTTTCCCTATTACCCCCCCTCCTTCCCCTCTTTTTCTCCCCTAAGGGAAGGGGCAGGAGTCAGGCTATTTAGCACTCAACCTGCACATTGCCAGACCTGGAGTGGCAAGTCCTCTGTTGCTGGACAGAGAGGCTTGGGCTTCTCCGTCTGGAGCCTTGAAGAATGCTCTGCCGGGATCAGTAGTTGTTCAGCACTCAGTATGGAAACGCATTATGATTTTAATGCTATCCAAGCTCACTAAGTTATACCGGCGGGCGTGAGTTCTGTTCACAGGGCACTAGCAGCAGACCGACCACTGTGTTTGCCAAGGGTGTCTTATGTTAAAACCATTCCGCTGGCCACCCTGTGGCTGCAGTGGGGCTGTGTCTAGAGACCCTAGAGCAGGTCTGAGGGACCCCAACAGTGATTCATGCGGCTGCCACTGTCTTGGGCTGACATAGGCATTGCTTCAGTGATAATGGAAATTAAAACTGGTGCAACTCTGTGAAGCAATAAATAGGTAAAAGCTTTAACTGAAAAGTAAGACAAAGTAGAAAGAGACTTTAGTCTGAGAAGAGCATCTTTGAAAGGCAGAACGCAGATGGAGTGGATCAGACTAGCCTGTGAACAAAGGAAAGAGGTGAGGTTAGCTTTTCTGGGATTGCTGAGGTGGGCTCGGTTCTGGTAGATTCTGGTTTCTGTTCTGGTTTTGCAGAGCAATCCTTATGATGTCTCAGTTCTCAAGGTCTCATTTCTCCTGCAGAAGGGGTGGAGGGACAGAGCTTTGCTGAATTCAAGAGGCTGCATGCAGGTGCAGCACAATGACCGGAAACTTTAGGTGCCCATTTCAGGGTCTCTGGAGCAAGATATAAAAGCTGGAAGCTGAGTGTTCCTGAAAACTTCTTGGAGTTCTCAGTCTTGAAGGGGAGAGAGATAGGATAGGTAAATCTATGACTTATAAACCATGTATCATCATTTTTTAGATAGATACTCCTTAAATGATGAACCATGCAGAGCTGAGCAGATCTGACCCAGTGTTTTAAGGTAATGAAAGAGACAGATACAAAGTGAAAGCAAACGTGCCAAGTTTTTCCTGCCGTCACTTACACAATGGGCATCTGTAGGCCTAAGTCAAGAGTCACTGGCTCTTCTTAAACAAATGCAGCGTTTAACTCCCTGGCTATTTTACAAGAAAACACAAATCATGCTTATGATGAGTAATGGGTTAAAGACTCAGAAGTCTGCTTTTCCTCTGTCACACTACAGTGATCCCAAGTTTTTTATTTTCTCATCTAGTTTGTTCTTGGAGATGCTATGGTGAAGGCAACCTGGCTTTAATAATGTCCCTGGGTTTTGAGAACAAGAAGGTAGAGAAAGCAGGGGGCAGGAAAGAGCATTTACCTACTTCTAATGGGTAAAAGGTCCTCTGTGAAGGCCCAAGGGTGATCTGGAACCAGCAATCTGGGTCTTAACGAGAAATGCAGAAACCTGGAGCCTGCCCTACCTGCTCAGTCAGGAGTCTCGAGGATCCCTAAGCATCATTTCAGAAGCTCAGCTTCCTGAAGTGATCCCTTAAGGCCTCTTACTATTTTGTCTCCAGAATGTGGGCTTATGTCTCCCTCCTTTGCAGTTCTCTTACTGCCAGGATTTGGAAAGAACATGTCTCAGATTTTTTGTATACTGTCCAGAGCTTTTCTGGGAAGAACCAAAAGAAGCTCATAGAAAGCCCACAATTTCTTTATAGTCTCTTGTTTCATTTTGGAAATTCATGTGGATTTGGTACTCAATTCCATGGTATACTGATGTTTACTTTGACATAAAATTACTCACTTCTTTCCTCCAAAATCTTTGAAGTAAGTTGCTGCTTCAGGAAGATACAGCTTATTTTTATTCTCTTTATGGTTCCTGTTGTGAGTTGCTGAGTGACCCCTAAAGGCACGTGTGGCAGAGGTTTGGTCACCAACTGATGGCACTGTTGGGAGGTAGTGGAGGCATTAAGATGTGGAGGAATTCAAGTTAGCTCTACACAGAGTCGATGGAGTCAGCGATTGTCTAATGTTGGGTTCCCTAGGTGCAGGGCCTGAGGCAAGGATTTGGGTGTGTGTGATCTATTGATGGAGCCACTTAGGTGAAGGGGAGCAAAGGAAGAAGGATGGGTCTGGGAGCTCAGTAAAGATGTGGCTTCAGGAAAAGCCAGCCCTAGCTTGAATCACAGAGGTTTTAGGGCCTGAAGCATACACTGAGTGGTCTCACTTGAGACCAGGGGTTTGGTAGTGTATCCATGTCAGCCAGCAGTTGACTGTGAGCTGCTGGCAAACAAGGTGGAAAATCCGAGCAAGGTGATTCCTTTTCATCCCTGGGTAACTCTAGGAGACCTGGTTGGGCACCAGCAACGTATACCACAGCCTCCTTACAGTACTTAATGCTCACATTCCCACTGTGGTATTCTTGCACTTAGAGGTTTAGTCCTGCTTGGTTCGGTATACAGTCGGGTGCTGGTTAGCAATAGAGACTACAACCTTCTAATAAATGTTGCATGCCAGGTGTGGTGGCTCATGGCTGTAATTCCAGCACTTGGTAGGCTGGGGCAGGAGGACTGCTGTAAGTCTGAGACCAACTTGGGCCACGTAGTGAGTTGGAGATCAGTCTAAACTATGTAGTGAAACCCTGCCTCCAAAAAACAAGAAAATAAAATGAAAAGAGCAAAAAAAAAAAAAAAGGAAAAAAGAAAAGTTTCATTAGTTGATTTTGTTGTGCTGCCATTAACGGTGCATTTACAACGTCATTAGGATAGCTACAACGTCAGTAGACGAATTTATCTTACGGGATCACAGTAGCATACGTGGCTTGTCATAGACCTGGATATCCTTTGTATTTTAAAGCAGTTGTTGGATGTGACACTGTGCACAGGCACTGTTTTATGTTCTTGAAAACGAAATTCTCAAAGGGTCTTGGGGAATTAGGAAGGATTCTTACTAATTTGTTACCTCATTCAGGTGACGTTCCCTTGGAGGCTCCCTTCCTTCCACTTTTGATTTCCATTGTAGTCAGGCTCTGGACACACCCGACTGTCCAGGGTGCTGTTTCCTGAACACAGAGTCCCCAGGAAATAACAAAAGGGCAGTCCTGGCCTTATCGTGCTAGTTGATTATTTAAACAGCTGCCAGGGATCCGCAGCTGCCTTGGCAAGTGTCCACAGTGAGGAAGGGAGAGAACCAGCCTCCAACCGTGCAGCCAGGGAGCTCATGGGGCAGGCAGACATCCTCAAGTGTCCAAGGGCTCTTAGATGTGAGTCATCAGACTGACCAGTGCGGGGATGGTGCTTGCTTCAGCCTGGGAAAGACCCTGGAATGGTTTAATGAAGGTACAAGCTAATTAGGGTTTTCAGCCACAAGTACCTTAAACCAAGCATACTTTGCTTTTATTTAGCCATTTTTTCACCCTACTTTTTTTATCCCACTTTGCTCTCTCCCTTTTTTCCACTGTCAGCAGGCTGATATTATAGGCACTGGGCATGGCTTCTCACATGCAGGCCTTGGGAATTCTAAAATCAGTCCTAGGAATTTACAAGAAAATGGACTCCCAGTGGAGTGCTTTTTATTGTTCTAAGAACCCCCTCTGCGTGATAAACAGCATGTCTGTCACAGGCCAGGGACAGCCTCCCTGCCTTTTTTTCCCAGTTCGTGGTGAGCTCCCCGTTCCCTGCAGTGCTGGCTTGATGACACTCGACCATGAGTTCTCCTGAGGTTCTCATAGGAGCAGAGAAACTGACGGTCCTAATTGCTTCACTGCTCTCTTCTCTCTCAGCAAAGTGGACAGAATGTGAAGCGCACAAGCCCTTCAGCCTGTGAGCACTCGTGGGATAATGGCTGTAGGAAGGCGTTGTGTGTTGCCATTGTTGATCGCAGTACTGTTTTCTTTCATCCTCCCCAAAAGTCTTTCATCGCATACGACAGTGTCAAGCACTCTCTTCTTTATTGATATGAAGATCCAGATGGGCGAGTTATTTTCTAAAGAGAGCTAAAGAAGATAAACAAGGAGGCTGACTTAACCCAGTGTTTTGGGAAGTCACTTCCTGGTGTCCCCGGGCCTCAGGAAATGTCACTTTCCCAACTCTCCTCAGGGAAGCCCTTCTGTCCCTTATTTCCTGAAGGGAACAGTGTGCCTGAATGAGTTTCCTTCTCCTTCCACTTTGACTGGCCAGTGACAACCAGGAAACTCAGCCACTTGTGCCTAGGATCTGCAGAAACTTTCCAGGATGTCCATTCTCTGGTAAATCATTTCTTGGGCTTTGTGGTTACATTGGCTTTGCTAACAGGGCCCTTTTAAAGACTCTGGGAAAAGCTGGGGCTGCGCAACTCTACCACAGTGGTCTGGTTTGCAAAAAGCAGAAGCGCAAACACAGGAGGCTACGGACCTCTCTCTGTGGAGCCCCCGCCCTCCTGGTCCATCTGCCCACTGCCCCCTGTTAACCTTTCCCAAGGGCTTGTTCCTTTACTCTCCAGCCCAAGGAACCTGCCCAGGTCTGAGCTCTTGGTGCTTGCGTCTGCCTCTACCTTTTCCTTTCTGATCACTGGCAGAGACCAGTTGATTGACACAGGCCTGTCACAGACTTTCAGTGACCGACAACCTTTTAGAACTTTCCATTAGAACAAAGAGCCCCCTACGTGTGCTGTAGGTTCGCTGCCACTGAACTAGATACTCATTTTGTGGCTGGGAAAGGTACAGTGGGCAAAAATCAGCCTTGAGTAAGTGTTTCCTTGTTGCCGTTTTTTCCTCCCTTGTTTACTGATGGAATGCCACAGGGTTCCAGTTCATTGCTTCCCAGAGGCCGAACTGACAGAGGGAAATGGATACACCTCAAGCACACTGGGGCAGTAGGTATTGCCACCTTTGATCTTGATAAGCACCACACTGCTATCCCCAGGGAATGCTCTTTCACATCCCTTTTAGTCACTTGTTCTTATCAGTTGCCTCCGGGGGAAACCACCATTATGATTTTTATCACCACAGATTAGTTTTCTTTGGTTTTGAACTTCATGAACAGGTCTGGTTTCTTTCACTCAGCATTAAGTTTTGAGAGTCAGGGGCACCTTTTGAAAGTTCATAAAAATCAGATTATCTGAGCCTCCACACATCCAGCTGCTGACGTGTGAAGCTTCAAGCTTCCTTCTGCAGCTCTAGGACAAGGTCCCAGCAGACAGGGATAGAAAAATGGAGCGGTCTCCGGCACAGAAGCATTTGGTGAGCCCCCTTCCTTTCCACACGGGGTGGACCTATTATGTCCAGTGCCTGAAAATGGAGACCCCTGGGGCTTCCTGCAGTTTCTAGACAAGTCATCCCTGCTGAGCCCAGGGCCACAGTGCCAGGGAAGGCCTCCTGGGGGTCCTTACAGCTGCCCACTGCCAGTGTCACATCCCTCCCATCCCTATCCCACATCCACCATGGAACCTTGGAATGGGGCCTCCAGACCTCGATTTCCTGCTTAGACTTGGGGAATCTCCTCCTTCTAGTCCTCCCAAACCCAGGAACCTACCTTTGTGTCCCTCCCTGGCTTTTAACAAAAGCCAGGAAGGGGATCGTCTTCTTCTGACAACTTCCTTGTGGCCTGGACCAGGCCTCAGACCAAAGAACACAAAGACCTTCTCTGGTGGGTGCTGTCATTTCAGTGCTAAGGCCTTGTTTTATGTTGAACTAAGTTCATTCTGTCCTTAGGGCCTTTACTTGAGTTACTTTTTTTGTTATTGTTGTCAGGACTGATTTTTTTTACTAGTCTTTGCCTCAGTAGCTTTCTTTATTCAGATTGTATCTTAAAAAATCACTTTCATCCCAAAGTAAAGCTACTATATAGACCCTAAGGACAGAATAAACTTAATTCATTTTTATCTCCTCTTCCCATTTCTAATACAATTATCCAATATCATTTTGCCCTATTTTTTCTAGCTTTGTTTTCTTATTTATTTATTTATTTATTTATGCATTGTCTTGTTTCATCTTTAGAATGTCAGTCTGCAGAGCAAAAACTTTATCTGATATCTTTACTACATGTATCAGTTATCTGCTGCCATAGTAAAGCTATGTGACAAATAACTCAAAACAAAAATGACTCAATGTAATAAATAAATAGCATTTACTAACATGCATGTTAGTCATTTAGACTGCTCAGTCTCTCCTGATCTCAACTGGATTCATGCATCTGACATCAGTGGGCTGATAGTTATGCTGTTGCTAGTGATCTAGCTGTGAGATGAACTCAATATTGTGCTCAAAGTCCCATGAACAAGCACTTTTCAAGTCTCTGATTAGGGTATGACTGATTATATATGAGACAGAGCAGCTGGGTCACAGCAAAACACATAGAAAATGACGTGGACACTGAAGAAGGTGTAGCATTATGGCTACTAATGTGCTCTATCAAATAGATCATGCCCAGCCCTTGCTACATAGAAGGCACAAATCCTACTAATTGTCACTTCATAGATAACAAAAGAAAAATGTACTTTAATTTTTAGACACTACCTTCTCTCTCCAAAAAACCTGTTAAAAATAGTTGCAACACTGGCATTTCTAAACAGACTTCAGAGGGCTAGAGAGCTCCCAACATAGTATGTAAAATCAGGAAAAGGCCATCCTTCTGGGCACAGACATTCATGTTACTGTTAATCCTGATCGTCAACCTGATGATTAAGAGACTCCTGGAGAGCTGATTAAATTGTGTAGGTGATATAACCTTATCAATATGTCACACTATTGATGAGTTCATGGCATGATGGGATATTAAGAGGTGAGGTCAGGCAGGAGGAGTGGATCATGGGGACATGAATTTGGGGATCAAACCTGGGTCCTTGTCCTTTTCCTCTTTGGATCTTTCCCCTGCTCTCTGCTTCCCTGAAGCTAAAAGTTGAGTAGCTTTTCTTCACCGTGCATTTCTGCCATGAAGTTTTTGCCTTGGAGACAGCTGAATGTTATGGTTCATGTCTAGATGTCCCCTTAAAGCCTCATGCAGTCGTGAGGGGCGCAGAGATCGTTTCAGAGATGGATGAATCTAGAGCGTCTGGTCCTAGAATTAAGGGTGTATGATCAGTTCACTAATTGGTTTGACACTGCCCTAATCCCAGCAGCCTAGATAGTTTTAACACTTCTTTTATACAGACAGAAAATGCTGTTAAGGTTGGTTGTTGATGTCACTGTGTTCTGCCTACTATAAACTGTTCTCTGCAGTAACTCTGCCGTGTAGCCAGCCAGTTATGGACTGAAACCTCTTCACAAACTGTGCACTAAACACACTTTTTCTTCCTTAACTTTGGGTGTTGGGTATTTTGTCTCAGCAATGAGAAAAGTAACTAAGTCAGAATTTGGTACTAGAGAAGTATGGCTGTTGTTGTGACTATAACTGGCCATGTGGTTTAGGAGCTTCTGGGAAGGGTTTGTGGGAAGAGTTTGAAAAAGTTCAGATATGAAAAAGGTGAGCTGGAATGCCTTAGGCTGTGCTCTATAGAAGATTCTTGTCAGAGCCTCGATGACCAGAAGGCTGATAGAAATTCTTCCAGAAAAGGCCAGGCTCAGTAGGGTTCTGCTGGGAAGAAGGATTGCATTGGCTGTGCAATTCAAGATGATGTGTGTTATGGCTTGGCAGAAAGTTTGTCTGAAATTTTGCTCATGTCCAGAAACTTTGCCTGAGACTGAGATTAAGGGCAGCTGACTAATTGTTCTTGCAGAAGAAATTTCAAGGCAGTCTAATGTTGAGGTCATAGCTGCTATTGGGGGTTTTTAACCAGATCTATGTTGTAAATCAAGAGCAAAGAGCCCAGTAGAATGATATAAAATGGTTTGAGTTTGACCAGAAAGGAAACTCCAGTAAAGCTACAGACTATAAAGATAGAGCTGAGGAGATCTTGATTCCTGAGGAGGAACAGGAGAATCTAAAAGATGGCCTGAGGACATCACAAGAAGCAAAAAAACTTCATCCTTTGTAGCTTCAGAATTGCAAAAGTGAAAGACTTTGCTTTGTAGCCATAATGGCTACAGCCTAGAGAATTTGTTCCTTGGGATTGGGTGCAAATATCTCAGTGATTCAGTCACTCAACCCTTACAGTCAAGAGAGAGAAACCTTGCTGCTGCTCCTGCTGGCAGTGGGAGTATCATCTATGTGGCACTCGTTTTAGGTATATGTAGAATCTAAGAGTTGTGACATTCGGAAGGCTTCCACCAAGATTTCAGAAGAAAGCCTGGGAAGCCAGATAGTGTGCCACTGAGAGGGCAGTGTGGGAAGCTGTAGGTGTGAAGCCAGGAGTGCAGTGGAGACCCCAGAAGTTTGGAGAAGCCAGGAACATGGATCATCTAAGGAAAACTTCAAGGAGGGAGCAGAGTGGCCCCAGAGAGAGGCCATGGGAGCTACAACCACTGACAGAGCCACTGGGGCAAAGTCACCCAACTCTGTTGGAGTTCACATCTTACAGTAGGTTACTTCGAACATTGCCTATGGAACTACAGGACTGATATTTGCCTTGCTGAATTTTGGACTTGCTTTGGTCCCTTTCCATTGTATTCTCCTGTTTGTAACTTTTGGAATGCAAATGTCTATTTTGCGCCCTTGAATGTTAGAAGTGTGTAACTCTGTTTTAATTTGTACAGGGGCTCACAGCTAAGTTTGTCTTAAATCTCAGAGGAGATTTTGAACTTGGACTTTTCCACAATGCTGACACATTGTGGATTTTGGCAAGTCTTGGAGATGGACTAAGTGATTTTTGCATAAAGGAGTGTGCATGAATCTTTGGAGGGCCACTGATGGAATGTTATGATTTGTGTTTAGAAATCCCCCCAAATCTCATGTAGTAATGGGGAGGGAGGCTTTCAGAGGTAGATGAATCTAGAGTGTATGATGTCGACATTTACAGTGTGTGATTAGGGTGAAAATTAACTAAGGCACTCATCACAGACTGAAACCTCTGAAATTATGAGCCAAAGTAAACCTCTCTTCCTTTTAGTTGTGAATATTTTGTCTCAGTACTGGGAAAGCTGACCAATACATCATGTTAGAGCCAAGACTGTGCTTTGGCTGAGTACCACTGTGCAATATACAAATCATAGAACTATATGTAGCAGCCCTGGCACTCACATCTTAATTTTGAGCCTTGGTCCTCTATTTTATTGAGGCTTTTTGGCTTGACTAGGATTTTGTCAAACTGTTTGTGTGCCTCCATTTCCCCATTCTCATCACTGATTTCCACAAGCCGATTATTCTTGCCATATCCATTAGAGGCAGAAAGTAAAGATTCATTCTACGTGGAAAACGCTGCCACCTAATATTTGCTGGGTGACTTTTTTTCAAAGTCTACCTGAAAATCCACGTGCATAGTATTGTGGCTTTGAAAGAAATAATTCTTTAAGTGTTAGACATGGATCCATTTGCCTCATCCTTAGGAAGCCTCTCTGGACCAACTGCAGTCCCAACCAAAGCATAAAACCCTAGATACTATTGAAGTTAAAGTAGGTAACACCAATCAAATACCAGGGCATGAAGCAGCTATACCTTCTGTTTAAAATGCTTTTGCACATTCAGAAAACTTCTAAAATGACTCATTTTTGTTTGGACCTAAGAGGTGTGTCGTTTACAGGGAGGTAATTTCCAACATGTCTATGTTATCACAGATGGACATCATAAATCATGCAAAGGACATCATATATAATGAATGTTTCTCTCTCTGTCTCTGTCTGTCTGTCTGTCTGTCTCTCTGTGTGTGTTTTATGTGTATGTATGTATTGCTGAGAATCAAATCCATGATGTCACATACATGAAACAAGCATTGTACTACTGAGCTATATATAGCCTCAGGTCCCCTAAATGTATTTCAAAAAACGTATCATTAATGTGGTTCCTCTCAAGACTTCAAAGGAAAGGAAATCTGAACTAAAAATAGTGCAAAAGTTGATGTTTCAGGGGCTATAACTGTACATCTCTCTTTTCATGGGTTTCTTTACCTTAAATTATATTGTGACATCTTTTTTCTAAAGTATCTTCTTAATTTACTTAGATGCCCTGAAGTTTTACAATTACAAATAATCTATATCCCATTAAATCATTAAGCATGAAAAAATATCAGTGAAAACTGTACTGATTAGATCAGTGGTCTGGTTTTCACAGTATCAAGTGTGTGGAAGTTAGCATTCAGAGGAGAACATATTTCTAAGTGGTTTTCCCTGTCCTGAGTTCACCAAAGGCCTGGAATAATTATGACTATTGATCGTACAGGAAGAGTCTGGGGAGTTCCAGGAGATAAGTGCTTAAAATACAAAATAAGGCAGAAAACGTGAACCAATTCCTTAGGACCTAGAGGTGGATAATGTGTATGGACAACCTTCTATGAAGGATAACCAAAGTGTCACCAAGATGTGACATCAGAGATGTGACGGCTCTATTAAAGTTTTCAGTGCTGATCCTGGGATAATCTGCTTAAACCCTCTTGGATCACTGTAAGCATCTTTTAGCCCTCCATGCCTCATCAAAAATCTAACAGGGTAGTTGTTGTGATTCGCTGGAGTACTGTCTGGGGGCTTGATCTAGAATCAGGGAAGACGTGGTCAGATTTCTGCTTCAAGTTTCACTTTTGAAAAGAGCCACACACTGCAGAAAATAATTATAGACTTTGTCTTAGGAAAAGCTTCATGTCTTTTTCATCTCTCCAGAATTACAAGTCATTACCAGCAACAATCCATGTGAATGTATCTTCGATAGAAACACTGATGGCTTTGCAGATTTATGGGACAGTTTTTTCAAGTGACACAAAGTAATTAAAAGTTATAACAGAAACTCAATCCCCCCAGTTAATCTTGCTTCTTCCAGACTCGGAAAGGACTTCAGCCCAGCGTGTTCCTTAGGTCCCCCAGCAGCGATCAGAGGCATTAAGAGCTGGCAAAATTTTTTCTTGGTAAATAAAATCATGTAAATACTTTTGGCTTTCTGGGACATATGATTTCTATTTCGGTTATTTAATTCTGCCTTTCTAGTGCATAAGCAGCAGGAGCTAGAATGTAAATAAAAGGATGATAATGTGCTCAGCCTCGGCAGCCTGTTGGGCGCCATTCACCATGTCTTTCAAACCCTTCTTTCAGAGCTCTTGAAGCAAACACGCCAGGACTGGAATCCTTGGGGACAGAAAGTTACAGAATGTCAAATCTGGACAAGAGAAAGTTAACATTTTGTTAACAAAAAAGTCTCTACAAAACCCAACAGACAAAATACAACATCTGGAAGCTATGCTAGTTCTGCTTAAGAAACAATTTTTTTACACTCTGTTAAGAGGATATATTTATTTTTCCAAAGGGAACATTTATAGCAAATCTCAAAGTATAAGCGAGGACTAAAGGACTTTTTGTCCTCAAAAAGGAAAAACTCAGTGATGATCTCTCAACAGCCCCTGAATGTACTTCTGAAAAACTGTGGAGTCTCTTGAGCAATCTAAAACCTACTGTGCCAGTATTTAATAATTGAACATACACCTTGCTGCTAACTAGGTTTATAATATTTACAAAGTAAAAGTACAGAATTTTCATTACATTTTAATTTTAGATCAACAACTCACACTTTTGAGCATAAGCAAGTTATGTGCAATACTTGGCACATATACATACTTAAAACCATTCATTTTTTAAAATGTGAAATTCAAGTTTAACTGGGTATCCTGCATTTAACTAGCTACTTTTCTGGTACTCTTTTGTTTAGTCACTCAACACTTCTGTTTGCTCATTGGCAAAATGGGGGAAATTATAATACCTATATAAGGATTGCTTCAAGTTTTAACAAGATTATTGTTTGTGTTTTAATTAATAAAAATATACAGAAGAGATCTTGAGTGCTATGCTATTGCCTATTATTAGATATGTTATGAGCTAATTGATATTATTAGTAGTGCTATCAGTTCTGATTGCAATAATACTTAATGGCCCACGCTAGTGTTTAGATGGAATTATGCCTCCCTTGAAATGGTCTATGTGGAAGCTCTAACACTCGATATGACTGTAAAGATGCAATTAAGGTTAAACAAGGTCACAAGGGTGGGAAATTAATCCAGTAGGACAGGTGACCTTGCGGTTGACACTTTGGTCCTGACTTTTAGCCTCCACAATTGTGAAGAATAAATCTCTGTTGCTTAATCCCCCTGCTCTGTGGCATGTCAGTATGGGAGCCCATGCAACTTAATATGGTAACCAGGCGTGGGACTCTTCAATGGATGTCCGTCAGCCATTTCAGAAATCAAGACATGAAATATGATTTTAAAATGATACAATAAATTGATCTGTGGATTCCTTTTATTAAACGTACTCTGACATATATTTCTGTTTTCTTTAAAAAGTGTTATTCTTCTTTGATATTTGCACTTCATTGCAAGTTTGCTTCTGTAATTATTTATTCTGTAATTATAAGATGTTTCCAGGAATGAAAGCCAAGTGTCTTGAAGAAGGCAGGCTTTGGCCCCAAAACCATAATTCTATTCCACAATTAAAGCAATTTTGGGTTGCATCTTAAAATTCTATTACTGCAATTTTTCTTTCTTTTTCTTCTTCTTCTTCCACCACTAAGATTAATGAAGTACATAAAGAGTGGGTGTTTACTTTTTTTGTGTGTGGTGGTGGTGGTGCTGGTGTTCATTATTCTAGCTAGACCAGGCGGTTAAATATAAAACTCATCACTATTCAGTGTAAAACGCCTATGTGCAGCCTCTTGGAATTGGTTCTTTCTCACTGTTGTTAAAGATGTCCTGCTGCTTTATTTCCCCTCATGTTGATGTACCAGAAATTCCTTTCCATTGTTTTGTAAACGTCTGAAGTCTAAATAATCTCCAATCTCCTGTAAAAGCATGGATTAATTTTCTTTCCTTAAAAGATACTCACAAACTGCAGGATTTTCTTCAAAAATACGTGGGGATGGAGGAAGACTAGCAGACAGTTGATTGCAGGGGCTGTGTGATGGGCACAGTGATGATGACATTTTGTCTACTTTGGCCATGTTTGCAAATTGCCATACTGTGATAGATTTGCAATTCTTCACTCCCTCTGAGTGACAGAATTGTATATGCACACCCTTTGCTGTTTGCATCTTGCCCTTATTCTGATAGGCACCAATAAGTCTCTTCTCAGAGACGGAATTCAGCATAAGGGTTCTCTTTGCCCAGTGAAATGTGGGTAGGCCTAATATGGGCAGTGTCCAAGTGAAGACTTTTGCATATACAATTTTTAATATTGACCAATAAAATCATATCCATTTATGGAGTATAGCATATTTTGAAATACACACATATGCATGCATAGACCTGAACACACACAGATACACAAGCACACATGCACCTTGTGGAATAGCTAAATTGAGTCAGTTAACGTAAAGGTTTTAAATGAACTTGTATGCTTTGCCTTGGCTGCTTGCATTCTACCTACTATGGCCAGAAGAGTGGGCTGTGAGTAGTTGTTGTTCCTTTAGCATGTGTTCATGGAATGAAAGATGTAGAACACCTCTAAACTTGCCTTGTAAATTGGGTTCCAGCCTAGTCCAGCTGGAAACAGAGAAACAACAGCCACCCATGGACCTGTGACAGCATGACAAATGCTTATTGTTCTAAGCCACTGAGATTTTTGAAATTGCTTGTTGTGGAGCATTATCAGCAGAGAAACCTGCCTACTACAGAAACAATATTTTAAATGAAGAGATGATCAAAAATCTACTCAACATTAACAATTCTATGCTATGTAGTTAGTTGGTAATACAAACAATCTCAGCTTCAGTTAGCTCACTGCTTTTCCTATTTGGGGTTAATCAATACCTAACATACTTTCGAGCCAGCAACGGATTCTACCACTGGCTCCTAGTCCTACCCTGCCCACAGTCACTGAGAAGGGGACCTAGGAGGAATCCTGGTGCTGTTTTAAAGTCTAGAGACCTACTAGGGGGAGTGGTCCGTTAAATGGCACAGAGAATGTGTTAAGGATTCTCAGGAGAACCCAAGGGCAGGAGCCTTGGTCTAGCTGATCCTTAGAGGAACAAGAAATGAAATTGAAATCAAAGTAAAGACAAAGCTATCACCTATGGATGTAAAAATTGGGGGACTTGGGGAACTTTTTCACATCTTGGGCATTGCACAGTTTTATATTTATGTTGACAGCATTCTGGCAGATGACAAAGTAACATATTACAGAGAGTTTAATAGGTGAAAGTAAAGTGTCTCAAAAAAATAAAACCTTTGTGCTGTGTAAAAGACATCAAATAGGCTTATAGGAGTAGCGGCAACTTGGCTTCTCTCCAGATCTTTTCTATCCCGGCTTTCTTATTTACTCAATCAAAATTTTTTTCTTTTGCAATCTCAACTTGTGCTTGGCGCACTGTCTTAGGACAAGGTTAATGGACTTAGAGAGAAGGGTCATATTTTTCCACTTAACCATGTCTCAATTAAGGTTATCCCAAAGGATCGCAGTGTAACAGTAGTTTCTTTGGGAGGTGACTCTGGGCAAACACCAAGGGAAGAGTAGGAAATGGAACATAGGAAGGAGAACAGCTGAGAGAGGCTTAAGGAGCAGTTTACTACTGTGGGCAACCGGGCTACCCCTCGCTGGAGATTTGTTATGGTGCTTCATAGAACACGCTTCAGATGGTTCTCTGAGATATGAAGAAGCAGAGGTCTTTTCTACTGACTCTTCTTTCTCATTGCTTGAGGGTTGTTTATAGAGCTATTAAATCTGCAGCTTCCTAACTTCATCACTGGTAGACAGAGCAAATTTGCAAGGCTGCAGAGAAAGTCTGAAGCAGTGAAAAGCGAGAAGCAGTTGTCTGATGTGGGGAGCTGATGGCAGGATCAGAAATTGTCCCCACACTGCTGTGGATGGTGTAGGGTGGACTGCACGGTCATGGGCTAGAGCACACAGCATAGCGGTGACAACTATTTTATTAGACCCAGAATGGATTTAAGGAGGCGCAAAGCACTGAATGTATGTGTCCCCATAATTTCATATGTTGAAATCCACCCCCAACAAAGTGATGACATTAGGAGTCTTTGAGAACCAATGGGATCATGAGGACAAACCCCTCAGAAATGGCATTAGTGCCATTTAGATACCTCCTTTTGTCATGTGAGAGTATGGCAAAAAGCAGTGTCTATGAAGCAGGAAACAGATGCCTACTCCTGGGTGCTGTGTCCGTGTGTGACTTGACCTTGAACTTTCCAGCCACCAAAACTGTGAGAAATAATTTGTTTTTATAAGCCATCAAGTCTATGGTGGCTTGTTATAGCAGCTCAAATGGACTAGGCCGTTAGGGAAAATATTCACTTGTTATCAGTGTTTCAAATGAGTAAGTACGTAGGCTTTATGTTCTACCATTCCCATAGTATATCTCAAGCCTTGTGGGAAAAGGAAAGGGAACTGAAAGGTCAGAATGCAGAGAGAATTTTCCATCCACTTGCCCTAGTGTCCTTCCTGAGAGTTTCTTTCTGCTCTGCATGAGCAAAGAAACAAAATGTAAAATCATGGCTGGGAGCATCTTCTGTCTTCAGGGTGCAATCCCTGTTTTCCAGTAGTGGGGTCAAGTTTATGCTATTTTGCAATGAACTTGATGGAATTTTTATCTGCTTCTCCCCCAGTTGTACTGCTCTTAGCATGTCATGCTACCCTAATATTATCTTGAAACAAAGAGCATCCTGTCTATGTTAATATGTCTCAAAGCAGTATTCAAAGTCTTTCCCACAGAAATAGCATAGAAAGGTGACGTAACTCAGAAAGCTGAAGAGTACAGCAGGTTGGCTAAGATATGTTATGATAGGGTGGCAGGAAAGTTATTTTTTCTAGTGTGGCAACCTTCTTTATACCATATGCAAACTTGTATATACTTCGAAAGGACAGAGTGAGAAACAGGGCATGATGTTTAGTCATTGAAATGGGCCCCAAAGGTGAGGATGGATCACCCTCACCGATCTGTTGTATGCTATTAGGCTGGACCACATGGGCTGGTGAGATCTCAATGGATGGGTCGCTTTGGGCCAGAGTGGGTGCAACAAGCTATGTTCTGTTGGAAACAGGGTAATGAGGGGGCCTGTGAATGTTGGCAAAGATGTTTCCCCCAAGAGGTTAAACACATGAGGTTCATCTGGGATGCTAATATTCCCGGAGAGATAGTATAAAAAGCTGCGGATGGAATTATATCTAGTCTCCTGACTTCTCCTGAAGGTTCAAAAGTCAATGTATGAGGCTCACGGGGCCAGGAAAACAAGACCATTTTAGAACAATCAGTACTCATAGATGGGACTTGCCACTTGATAGGCACCAGTCTATAGATGCCAGAGCCAACCCAGCGGAGATCAGAAGAACCACCCAGCTGAGCCAAGTCCAACTGCCAATTCATAAATTGGGAGCTAGAATAGTTTCCATTTCAAACCACTAAGTGTTGGGACCTGTTGTGTGGCATAATAGATAACTGATGAAGCCAAGAAAAAAAGGATTTATTTTTAAAAAGTATTTTCCTTTCTGTGATGCTTTCTTTGAAAGCTCTATTGTTCATCACCAGAAGTCAGAGAGACTTTCAGATGAAGAAAGCAGTGGGACAGCTCTGGGTCTGAATGGAAGTTCAGACCTTCTGTGAAATGCCCGAGGTGGGCTGTGGTAAGTGATACAGAGAAGGCAATGGGAAAGAGGACGCTGAGAGTACGTTGTTAACAGCAGGAACTATTTACTAGGCCAGGTCAAGCTAAAACAAGGCCAAGGGGTGAAATATCATGAAGGACACTTAAAAACACACATCCAAAGACAAATTCTTCTGGAGCAGATGCTGCACACGGAATGTCTCCTGGCATACTTAGCATATTTCAATGCTGTCTCAGAAACCTGAGCTGCACCGTTTCAGGAACCTAGGGTGGCCAATAATTCTTCTGACTCTTTTTTTTTAGGCCTGTTGGCTTCTGCATGTGGGTAGATAAGTGTCTTGAAAGCAAAGCCATATCCGCATGTGCTGCTCGGGAAATTTCCAGGAAACCCTGTTGCTGGGGCACTGCATCAAGCCTCTTGGTGAGGTCTATCTGCACAATGGGACGGTCAGCAGGAGGCACAGGGGCAGCCCCCACCCCCAGTCCCTTCCCCTCCCTGAGAGACAGCAGCAGGGAAATCTGCTGCCAACTGGCTGGGAGGAAATCTGCGCTCAAAGCATTTCTGTTAGAGCACACAGGCACTGCTGAAGTGGGGTGTTCTTGAGATTCACTCATATTTCAGGGTGTTGGCTCTGTTTTTTCTCCAATTTAAGAATAATTTGCTACATTATTCAGAATGCACCATACACAGAATGAAACTCTGTGGATCCCACTTCAAGTTCTTAACTCAGGGGCCCTGAGACTCCCACTCTTTTTTTTTTTTCTTCCTCTTTCTCTCTTTCCTCCCCACATTAGGAAAGAAATTCTCCACATGCAGCCTGCCCTGGAAAGCCCAGTCAGAGTTCTAAAAAGTATTTCCTTTAAATCAAGCAGCCTTGGCCTTGATTTCCTCACCTGTACATGGTTACCAGGAAAGATCTCACCTAGGTCAAAAAGTGATGAAAATTAAGTAGATTAAAGGATGAGAAAACAAACATAAAACTCCAAATGCTTTCAAGGAAGACAATATTTCCCTCCAAAGTGATTCCTCAATACTGGAAGTTCAAGACACTGAAAATGAAGCAGGTCTGGCAGCTCTTCAGAGAGTACCATGTAGATGCATTTTTAGAAGGTGGTGTGCATATGAATGGTGATCAGTAGGTATCTTAATACATGTATACAGCACGCACTGATCAAACTCACCTTCCCTTTCTACCCCATTCCCTCACTTCTCACCCTCTACTGGTCATATTCTTCAGTCAGGCTAGCATTTTTTTTCTCACCTTCCACATATAAGAAAGAACACACAGTGTGTGCATTTCTGTGTGCGTGGGTTACGGCTTGTTTCACATAACATAGTGTCGACTTCATTTCTTGATGGCAGCCATTGTTTCTGGAGTGAGATGGAATCTCAGTGTTGTTTTAATTTGCATTTCTCAAGTGACCAGTGATGTTGAACATTTCTTTATGTATTTATTTGCCATTTGTATTTCTTCATCTGAGAAGTGCGTGGTCATCTCAGATGCCCATTTTTGGACTGGGTCTTTGAGTTTGGGGGGGTCTGATGTTTTTCAATTCTTTATATGTTCAGATAAAAGTCCTTTTTCTGAGGACTTTTAAAAATAAAAACAAAACAAAACATAATGTCCTTCAGTTCCATCTATTTTGCTGCAAAGGAAAGGATTTCATTTTTTAAAGACTGAATAGTATTACATTGTCTATATATGCTATCTATCTATTATCTATTATCTATCTATCTATCTATCTATCTATCTATCTATCTATCATCTTCTTTCATCATCCACTGATGGGCACACAGGTTGATTTCAGACCTCAGCTACTGTGAATAGTGCTGCAGTCTTAGGTGCGCAGCTTTTTTCTGTTTGTTCAATTTTCCTGTTCTGGTTTGTCTTATGGCACGGTTTGTCATTTCCATGGTTTAAAATCTCAGCAGAAAGTTGGTTTTGCTGAGTTACAGTGAATGTTTCTGTTAGCCAGCATGGACTGGCCTACTCCACAACAAAAACTTGCATCCTGCGTACACCCTGGCCAAGCTGTTGTTTAGAGCTCTTTGGGCTTGAAAGTAAGCAGAAGTTTTCCATTATCTTTGCTTTTTGACTCCAAATAAGCTTCTGCTATTTGTTGGAATAGAATAAAATCAATCAGACAATGTCTTAGCAGGTTGCAGGTAAGGAGAGAGGAGATGACGCAGATACAGATGTGGGCCAAGGTGCATGCATGCTTTGCTTTTATTTCATTTTCGTGACGCTGGCGATGGAAGCCAGGGCCTCACGCATGCTAGGGACGGGGCCTACTACTGAGCCACATCCCCAGCCCTTGTGCTTTTCTGACCCCAACTGGAGCTCTGCCACCATCCCTGTGGCAGCATCTTTACCTATGCAGCAGTGTCCATTCAGTCATTCACTGAGCTTTTTCTCAGTGGAAAAGGCACTGGGAAATTAGGGTTAGTGCCTCTGACAAGCAGAGAAATGAGATTTTTTTTTTGAGGTTTTGCTAAAAAGCTTTCACAACCATTTCTCCAATAACCCACAAAGTCCATTCTCTTAGTCCATTGGTGTTACAATGATACAAATCTGTAATCCAAGCACTCCAGGAAACTGAGGTAGGAGGATCACAAGATTGAGCCCAGCCTGGGCAACTTAGTGACTTGGTGAGACCCGGTGTTAAAGTAACAAGGGTTTGAGGTTGTAGCTCAATACAAAGACCTAGGTTCCATCTGTAGTACCACACACACATATACACACAAGCATGTCCACACACACACACACACACACACACACACATACACACGCCCACCACAAGTTAATCCTCTGATAGATGCCCCATGTATAAGGCCATTTATAGGTGAAATGGAAGAAACTTCTTCATTCTCTTGCTTTTAGTAGTGATTCCCATCCCCCCAGCAAGCATATTAAGAACAGATCAGATGCTCTTTGTGTGCACAGCTCTCGGTTATCCCTGGCAAGCATGCCAAGGCTGGGGTGGCCAGGAAAGCTGAAGTCAAGTCAAAGACTTATTCCTGCCCCTCATTTGTGCCATCAGAGGTCTGGTGGAAAAAGCCCTCTGACAGCAAATGCAAATAATAGGCATATTGGATAGATCTTTCTTTTTAGTTTAATTGCATCTGCCCCTTCTTCTCCATTGTTTTCCCCCCCTTATTCCCAGGTAAAATGGGGCATGCTGAAGAGGGAAGCTACAGCAAGGGAATTCTATAACTAAGAGCCTTCCTAGAGAGTTGATAGTGTTAACATGACTCTACCCTAATTATTTCCCTCTTGGGCTTCAATTACATGTTAGGAATTTTCAGACTCTCCACCAATTTATCATCTTCAAATTCCCATGGATTATAAACACCAGAGGGCCTGATCCCAAAGCTTAACATTGTTTTGAGTGCCAGCAGAAGGCTTAAAGGATTAGATCACAGGGAGTCCAATGAAGACAGTTTCTGTCTGAAGCAGGTAAATAAGAGCCTCAAATTAGGCTGAGGTCTTTTGCTGGAAAATCTTCTCTTTCTCACCATTGTCAAAGAGTCTGTAGAATTTTTATTTCTTCCACTGGCATCGTGACCTTTGTACAGAAGGCAAAGGCTTCTAGGGATCAAAATTATTACTTTTCCACACATGAATGGCCACTTTTTATGAGTGCTTTGCTGTTGTTCATCCTCTTGGATGTGTTCCTAGAGAGTTTGAGGAACTAGACTATCTTCTCTCAATGTTCTCAGTGTGGGGTTCATGGAAATTATGTAATAGAAGAAAAAATCTAAATCAGTATCTCATTGGGGAACATTAGCTTTTGTTTACTGAGCATTTCTTGAGATTCAGGCATTTATTTTATTTCAGGTGTTCTGGACAGGGTCTGATAGAAAGTGCATGGCACACACAAAAAGGATGGTTGAAGAGTTCTAGTGAAGGCCTACTTTAGGAGACCAACAGAGGACGCGGCTGTGATTGCAAGAGCAAAGAGCTTTTCTCCTTTGTTAAACACAGATGTGGATGAGTGGCTCTGAAAATGAACAAGAGTCCTAAGAGGGCCACCAAAAGCACAGCTTGACATCTGCCAAACCATGGCTTTTCAGTCTTCCTGGACTGTCCCTGCCATCAAATCTAACTAGAAGCCTAAGATCAAGGAAGCTGGTTGATAAAACCATTAGAGATGAAATTTCTGTTGTTGGCTGACACTCCATCTCAAATTCAGTTTATTTCTATCACTGTTTTGCAGAGAAACCAACAGTTAAACAATTAGCATTGGGTCACCCAGGTAATGAGTGATAGAACTAGAATTTTAACTGAGGGAGTTCATCTTATCCTGCTATTGGATGCCTCTGGGCACAAAATACTTATTGCAGAGCACTTATACATGTGGGTTTTTCCAATAATCACACTTAGAAATTGTCCATTTACCTGCACGATCATCCATTCTCCCAGTGGACTCTGTTCTGGGAGTCCCTTTGTCTGCTTCATTGGCTGAATTTCCTAGCATAGTGCCTATGCAAGGCATCTACTTGGTACTTTTCCTGATGAAGACCTTTGCATGATAGTCTTACGCTCGGTTCTACCTTGGTCCTTTCTCTAGGATGGCTTTCACTAACCTGGTGCTTTTTCTTTATTGTGTTAGAGTTTAATGCTTCACACTGAGCTATATTCTCAGGCTTTTTACTTTTTATTTTTTGACAAAGGCGTGCTAAGTTACTGTTACAGTTTAGATCTATATGTCCCCTCAAAGACTCATGTGTTCACCAGTGTGGCTTTGGGGAGGTGATTGGATCAAAGGACTGTGATACTCATCAGTGGATTAGTCCACTAATGAGTTTATAGCTAAATGAGTTGATAGCTAAATGTGATGCTTGGAGGTGAAGCTTGGTAGCAGAAGGCAGGTCACTGGGTGAGTAGGCTGGAAGGGTCCATCTCCCTCCCTCTTCTTTTGACGTCTCTCTGCTTCTTGCTGCCACTCCTTGAACTGCTTCTCCTCTTCAGTGTCCCTCTGTCATGCTGCCCTGCCTTAGAGCCAGCTGACTATGAACTGAAACTGTGAATCAAAATAAACATGGCCTCCTCTAAGCTGTGGGTTTCAGGTATTTTATCTTGGTGATGAGAATGTAACTAGGACAGTTGTCTGAGTTGGTGATCCTCTTGCTTTGGCTTCCCAGAGTGCCGGGATTATAGGCATATGCCACCATGCTATGGACCTCCAGTCCAAGTTCTTCTCAGTTTTCCGGGCTGAATGGCCACAGCCATGAGGTGGTCGAATAAAGAGATCCAGGAGGCACTAACTCTCTTATCCCACCCCCTCCAAACCTTTTCTGTAACTCCTGGGACACTTGTTGCTCTCAGGTGAGCAGGGCAGCTCCTCCTCCAGCTGCAACTGACTGCAGACACACTGGAGACCTAGACCTTTCTAAATCCTGTGCTTAGTTTGCTGAAGCCTTTTTTTTTTCCTTCTTTCATCACACATTTCCCTTTCTTGGCCTCAAACTTGTACTTTACAGTGATGCATATGACTCAGGCCTGGTCACATCTGGTCTTCATTTCCTCATTCAAACTAGTTGGACCCCAGTTTATTGAGCATTTGGACTTCATTGACCCAGACTCATGGGAAGTTGGTCGAGTTTGTGGAGGGAGACAAGAGTGATGGGCTATCCAGGACCTGATTATGGCCTGCCGACCACAGAAGAATAAAACCTTCGGCATAATTTGACCCATGAGAACAGAGATCACCGGAAACCTCGTTGTCACTGGTGTGTTGTATCAGAAAAAGAAGAAATCCAAATGTGACTTGGTGTTCTCTATACCCCACTAAGAGATTTAAGGAGGAAGTAATTCTTTGACATATTCTGGATTGTTTCTGGTTTTCCAAATGTTCCAAAAGGAGGATAATTTGCTCTTTGTTTAGAAAGAAATGCTTCAATTTCTAACATAAGATAATAGAGCTGAAAAGTTTTGTGTTTTGGGGGAGAAGTATTAAAATTCCATTTGGTCTATGTTCCTGTCTCTGGGATACTCCACATACTCCAAGATTACTATACATATTTTTCAATTTTGAAAGAATGAAGCATTATAAAGCATTGTTTTCAGCCTGAATAATGAACCAGCTTTTTAGAGCCTGTATCTCAGCAACTTACTATGCTTAAAATCTAATTATCTCTAAAAATAATGTAATTCTTTTCTTATGAAAATTTACTAATGTACATAAAGTAGAATCAGTAGTACCATGAGCTCCCATAGAACCAGCACATAAAGTCAACAATTACCTGAAGTTTGTCAATCTCTCCATTTCTATTTTTCCTCATTTGTTTTTAATGTTTTTCTCTACTATCTTTTCTGCCAGGTATGAAGACAACTATTCAACCACTTAATAACAGAATGTTGTATCCTTTAGGAGGCTGAGGTTTTCATTTTCCACGTGGATTTGCTTACTCAGCAATACTTAGTTCTACTTTACTAAAAATTGTGACATATTTTAAAAAAATGTTTATGTGAGGATTATTCTAAAGCAAAGGCCAGGTATTGTGCCACTTTATGCTTACAAACTCTAGTATGCCTCTACAAAAAACTGCAGTTATTTGTTTCCATAGTATAACACTGTTTAATAATACTTTTTAAACTTAACAACTTTTTTTTTTGGTACCGGGAATCGAACTCATAACTTTCCATTTGCCAAGCAGGCACTTATGCTGCTGAGCTAAACACCAACCCTAAACTGAACAACCTTTACAACATGAATAGTTACAATTGGCATAGTACTTCAGTAAGTCATGTTTTTCAGGTGGGACTGAAGTATAGTAGAGCTAGTTTTAAGATAAAGACTTATGCATGAGTATCTCCTTAAACGAAGGATGAAAATTTAGGTAGGTTGCACCCAAGGGAAAGAAACCAGGAACTAGAAGATTGTTGGCACTAGAGATTTCCTCAAGCTGCCCGATGTTTCTGTGACAAGTCTGTAGCAAGAGACATTAGTGGCCCCTTCCCTGCTGTTCTCTTATAAATCCCTGCTTGCATCTTACTTCTGAGCGCTGTAGGAGTTCAGACCTCTGACAGTAGGCAGCCTGATAGCTTCTATGTCAATGTGGACCTGGAGTTCAAATTTTAGCAGCACTTTGCTAGCAGGGTCACACCTGGGACTCACCAGACTTGACGCTGAAGTCCTAAAATTCTAGTTTTATACAGTGGGCTTCACCCACTATTGTGTGTAACTTTCCTCTGACGCTGGAGGGTTAAAACAAAGAAGTCTGCAGCAAATGTTTAGAAAAATATCTTACTACTGTGAAACCTTTCACCTGCCCTGCTTCCGTTGCTTATCCCTAAGAGGATAAAGGAACTTGAGGGACTGAAATATGGCGGCAGCCAGGTGGAGCAGGCTTGGCTCTGTGGCAGGAGATGTAACTCTAGACCTCACCCACGAGAGCTGGAAATGTTATCTGCCCTGCAGAGCAGCTCAGGAGATGCTCCCACCTATTGAGGAGAGACTAATTTCATTCTCTTTGCACAAAGATCTTTTTATGTGCTTGTTCTGTTCTCTCTGCAAACCAGTTTTTTTTTTTTTTTTTTTTTTTTTTTTTTTTTTTTTTTTTGTGGTCCAAGCAAGCCAGAGCAGGTGCATCAGATGAACTAAGTAGAATTTCTATGTTTCATGAGCAATATTATTTTAGGAGAAGAATCTAGCTGGCCTAGGGCAGAGCTTATGTCAATTATCCTGTTAATTGTTACCAAAGGAGAGAAGATAGAAAGTGTTGTACAGAACACCTTTGGAGTTGGGGGAACACATTTCAGACAAACGATTTTTGGATGGGCAAGCCTACTCAAAAGGTGTTTGTTATATGTAAATTAAATACTGTAGCAATCCCAGGAGGAAGATAATTATATTCATATTCTACAGTTAGTTGAAGTTCAATGAATTGGTTTGCCTAAAATCATACAGGTATATGGCAGAATTTGGATTTGAATACAGATCCATAGATTCCCAAAGTTCATAGTCATACCAATCAATATTCACCATCTCCATTTTGGAAACATGCATAGTCTCTCTCTCTCTCTCTCTCTCTCTCTCTCTCTCTCTCACTCTATCTCTCTTTCCCCTCTCCCTCTCTCCCTCTCTCCCTCTCTTCCTCTCTTTCTCTCCTTCTTTCTCTCCTCTCATTCTTTCTTTCTCTCTTTCCATCTTTCTCTCCTTCTCTCTCACTCTCCTTCAGTCCCTCCCTCCAAATAATCTCATTAGCAAATAATAGCGATTTCTGTATTTCAATGGGGAACCAAAGAAACCACCTGAACAGTTAGGTTTCAGCCAAAACCTTAGGTACATACCATGTGTTAGTTGATGAGTCTCCAATGATGATGGAAATCAGATTGCCTACATCAAGAATTGACACTTATTTTTCTATAAAGGACCAGACAGTAGAAACGTTAGATTTTGTGGACCGTATGGTCTTCACTGAAATGAATTACTCATCATTGCTGTTGAGCAAGGGAGCAGACACAGATGATAGGTAGACAAATGGGCTGTGTGCCAGTAAAGCGTTATGAACATTAATTCAAATTTCATATAATTATCATTTCATGACACATTATTTTTGGCTTTGATATTTTTCAATGGTATAAAAACGTAAAAGTACATTTAGTTTACAGGAAATATAAAACCAGGTTGTAGGCCAATTTTTTTCAGTGGACTATATCGTCTGCCAACCTCTGATAGACTTTATTTTCACCCTAGTATTACTAAAAGATATTGCGAAAACATGACCTATGTATTATGCGTGGGGCAAGTACTGAGCTTGGGACAGACTCAGCTCTGGAAATGGCTGTCATGGGACTGACAGCCTGGTGGGGAGGACGACATTAATGATATCATCATATCAGATTAAAGATTACAACAGTGCAAAAGGCCATGAAAGAAAAGAAGAAGGAGCTGCGAGGATGTATTGCAAGGGGAGCAAACCTAGTTTGAGGGGGAGGTCAGACAAATCCTCTGTGTATTATGCTAATACCTTCCTGTCTTTCCCTGGCCTCCCACACTTGAAGTCCATGCTGCGACCCTTACTCTCACCTGGTGCTCCCCGGCCCTGGGCCCCATCAGTCAGGGCTGTGTCTAGTCAGCCTTGGCCTTTTCGTCTGGATGTGGGTTTTCACTGAGATGAGTCATCCACCATTTGTTCCCACTGCTTTTATCTCATTTCTAACAAGCTGTCTTTTTAATTTGCCCTGGATCATACTAAATTCTAGTCTGGTCCCTTGAGCCCTTGGAAATGCCATCTAGCTTCATTTTGCTTACCATTCTAATTCTTTTTTTTTTTT
>PVJX010011149.1:0-54481 GCA_004027295.1 Dolichotis patagonum | reverse complement strand
CATTTTGCCATAGCACAAGTTATTTCCATTTAAGCACCTCATTTTCATATTTTTGATTGCACCTAAATTGGAACACTGGCCTGCAGTAACAAAGATGAGATATTGACAAGAATTTTTCACTGGTTTACTACATCTAATTATAATTGAAATTAATATCATTTTTCTTGCACCTTAAGGGAGAAAAGTTACATAAAATTGTATTATTTTGTAAATAATATATTTTTGAAATGCTTGTCTTTATTGTTTCCTGCTAATCACTGCAAAATATTACACCAACTTTAGATTTAAAGATGCTGAGAGAATTATATTCAAGTACTCCTATAACTCTATCAAGAAAAGGTTGGTTTTATGTTTAATCATTAAATCATGTACTTGAAATGACTGTAAATAGAACCAATATTGTACAACCTATTTATATGTTTTAGAATAAGATTTTTTTTGAATATTTTTATGGTTCTACAACCAAATATCTTTTATAAATAATAACATGGAGTGAGGGGCTGGGGATTTAGCTCAGTGGCATAAGCACCTGCCTTGCAAGAGTGTGGTCATGAGTTCGATCCCCGGTACCGATTTTAAAAAAAGAAAAATAACATGGGGTAAAAGAAAAAATAATCACATGGTTCATCTTCAACATTGTTATGTTCCAAACTATCCTAGTTAAAATGCTACAACAATGGATTATTTAAAACATATGTATCAGTTTCTATTATGAAGAAGCATGATAAAATATAATTAGTTACATAAACTTGATTTTTAGTACACTGCCTGTTCAAAACCACTAAAACATTTTGGGTTATATGTATAAAATAGAAAAACATATTTATGGTATGTAATCCAGTAGTAAATGTTTTTGAATGTATTGGACCCACTTTTTTCCCAATACTTATTTCTTTCACAGAGATTTTTAGTGTTTAGGACATATTATTAGTTGCCATTCATTTGGTATTGTTTTCCAAATATTTTACGCTTTAGTATCAGTCTTATATTAAAACTACTGGGAAATATTACAAATGTTCTGTAATTTGCCGAAATAAGAGATACATTGTGTATAGAAAATTCAAAAGCTGGCCTATTCTTTACTTTGGCCTGAACTATTTTATAGAATTTTCTTCTTTTTGACAGATTCAAAATAGTCACAACACAAGAATAAGTTGTGTAATAAACTTAGATCATATTATGGTCATTTGTTTTGGGAAGAGTGAAAAGTACTTTATTCAATTTCATTGTACTAATTAGGGGATAATTATCCTTATCAGGAAAAGTTTACAATACAACTGTGTTGTTTTAAATTTACAATATACAATATACAATTCTAGTACATGATTAGGTATTTTACCTTCTGTGTATTCATTATGTAAAAGTTTCTCCTTAATTTTTGATGCTTCAGTGTCTATGTAATTGTTTTCTAGATAGACTAAAACCACCTTCCAAAAAAACTTTTACTGTGTATGAGTTTTAAATCATTACTTCATCATGAGTATTGTGTGGCTTATATTGATATAGCCATTCCTTATTTCTTTTAATTTACAGTTTCTTCTTTTCCATTCTTTTGTTTTTATTACACATTAATAAAAGTGATTTTCCTGAAGGCACAGTAGCAGTGAGCTGTGCTTTTTCTCTAACATTCTGTGCCTCTTGTGACATGCAGCCCCTTAAATGCCATTAGTGACGTGAGTATATTAATATCTACTATCTTCCTAAGTTTTGCATTTTCCCAATTTCTTTTATCTTTCCTATTTTATGTATTTTACATTGAAGCTTTTTTTAAGAATTCCATACACTATTATCTATCTTAGTAAAGTTCATGTGTGCCAGTATTTTACTACTCTCCTTGAAAGGACTCCCATTATATCTGTATTAATATCTTTGCTAGTTCCATAGAGGAATCAAGATTAAGCTCATATTCTGTATTCTATGTTTTTAATGTTCCTTGGATTGAATCCTCTGAAATGATCTATCTTCAACTGTGCCGATGCTTCTTCTGCTAGGTTATACCTACTATTGAATCTCTCTTTTGAGTATTTCATTTCTGATTTTTCTATCTTAACTCCAAAATATTTATTTGATTGTTTAGCATTTTTTACATTGATATGCTCTACTACTAGTAGAATTGTTTTCATATATTCTTTAAATATTTTAGGCACAATTTTCCTTAGATTCTTCAACATATTTATAAGAGCTGATTTATATTATTTTAAACTAAGTCCAATAAATGTACCTCTTTATAGCTAGCTTAAAGAGAGTGATTTTTCCCATTTATGGACCATAATATCCTCTCCACTTATACTCTTAATATTTTTGTTGCTATTAGAGTGTGTACAAGTGAAATACTATAACACAGTAACCTTATGGAAAGAGAAGAACTCTTGCTTTTCTTTCAACCCTCTTTTTCATATATTCCAGAATTTATTTTGTCACAATTGGGTTTACTCTTTCTGCTAGTATTTCTTCAGTGACTTTTGAGGGCTACTTTTTCAAAGCTGTGTTCATTATCATATGTAGTCATTAACTTTTCTGTTGTGTTAGTTTGAGTCATCTATTGATTTCAGAGAGATTACGTTAAGTATAATAAACTCAAAGTCTCTTTTTTCTCTGCTGAACTTTCCTTCTATATGTTGGAGCTATCTGTGCACAACTTTTTGCAGATTTCATTCAATCAAGTGAATATTCTTTGGCTTATATCCCTGGTACCAACGGCCCCTGATAACTGCCATTTTAAATAATCACAGCATGTAATTTTAAACATATGCCCAAGATGTAGCACATTTTACTCTAAATGAGCTCTGAGAAAAGGTAATAAAGACAGGATTAGTAATAGAACCTTGTTTGTAGTGAGTTGCCAAGTAGGTCAAATCTGAAAATTCCCCAATACAGAAGATATAAAGGGTGCTCCATGCCTATTTTGATCCATTATGGCATAACTTGACAGCATCCACAGCTGCCATGCTTATAGCTAGCTTTGGTTTTCAAAGTTTCACAAAATAGGAGAGAAAGGGATAAGAATCGATTACGGTAAAATGACATGGAGACAAAATTTGCTTAAACATTCATTTAATCTGGTTTAGTTTTCCTGATATTGTTTTAAAACAGTACCAGCCTACAAAGTTTTGATATAGCTCATTTTAACAGAATTTGCAATTTTTCTTTTTGTTTCTGTGAAAAAAAAAAAAAAGATTTTCAGAGAAATGTATTTGTTGAGGTGGTACTCTTGTCCACATTTATTTATAAAGTATGTTTTGGCTAAATATGAGTTTCTGAGTCACACCGTATGGGTTAGCGTTAAATTTGTTTCAATACATTAAATATCAATCTTATGTTGCTTACAGTGAAAAGTCAGCTATAATCCTTACCTTTGTTCATTGTTTTATTGTCTAATTGAAAAATTTTAGTATTTTCTAATCTTAAATATTTCAGTTATGTTACTAACTGGTTGGGTTCAATGAGTGTTTTGAATCTGTGGATTTATATTTTTAATTCATTTTGACTGTATATTATTCACTCCAATGGATTTTTTCTATTTCCTCCTCCTTCAAAGCAGATGACTGTATAATTATTAGGCAAATTCAAATCATTATACATCTTCTAAATATTTGGTATTTTTCAGATTTTATTTATTCTTTGTATGTTTTACAAAACTTCTGTCTCTATGCATCAGAATCACCAACTGTTTTTTTCTTTTTGTTAGTTATATTGAAAGGATATTTTTATATCATATATTGTAGATTTAGTTTCAGGATTTTGATTTACTTTCTTTTATTTCTCCTGTTTCTGTTTAGTTTAGTCACTCTTCTTTGTATTTTCTTCTTTAAATGAAAAATTGTAATCCTTGGTTTACTGTCAATGTGTATTAATTCTTTCATCTCTGTTGCTAAAATTTTATTGCTATTGACTGATGTTTCTGCTCCTTACGAATTTTATTTTCTTGCTTGCTTGAATTTCTGTTAACATTTTATTAGAGGCCAGATATTATATAAACTTTAGTGTTAGATAGTTTCATTCATTTAATGCTATTGGGCTTTGCTATGGAATACTGTTAAATTATTTTAAAATATTTAGTCCCAGTTAGGCTTGTGGTTAAGATTTATTAGATGACAACACTCATAAACCAATTACCTGGCAGCCTTTAACCACAGATTTTCTTTCAATTCTGAATCAAATTATTAAGTTTCTATCAGATGATGACTTCTTCATTATCAATCTATTTTGCAGTCTAGATATCACAGATAAAAATTATCTCCAGATGTACGTTAACCTTCAAGAGCATATTCTCTTCATCTTTAGCACACTTGTTTCTAGGACCTAGTGTTATTTTCTCATATGGATGGAATAATTAGAAATTGCAGTGACTTAGAGGAACCCTCTGTAGAACTCTAAAATTTCCTCGTATAGGCTTCTCATCTCTGATAAATACTCTTTCCTGAAAACTCCTGCTTCTTTAATTTGCTACATTCCTACTTTGAACTTACACTTTTATATCTAGTTTGGCTTCATTTTCCTTCCTCAAATTAAGAAGTAGATATCTACTGTTAGATATGATGAAATTGTTCCTTTTTAATTTCTTCTATGTAGGCTACTCTCTTTACATCCAAAATTCATTATTTAAAATATTCTTTGTAAACTTATAATTTGTCTCCCAGAGAAGGGTAAATCCAGTCTATATTACCCTGCCTTACCAGATACAAAACTTCTCACCTCACACAGGTAATGCACAGCATAGAGAAAAAGAATGGCTAGCATGTTTAGCTTAGTCACTCTTCTTTATATTTTAAAGCTCACAACTGAAATACATTTTTGTGCCCTGAAAATATTAACTTTTATATAAACTGTGCTTGCAAAATATCCTTGCAAATGACAGCATTCAGTAACACCCATTGCCTTTTTTTTCTTTCAAAGATTTTAATTCTATGACTACTTAGATTTACCTATCCTTACATTGTAAGGTAAACACTGTAATTGATACAAACAAAAGTGTAACTTTAAGGGATATTCTAATAAATGATTTTTTTCTAACCAATAATTATTCCATTTGCAAAGGACAGATATCTAGTAAATAATTATTATGACAAAAGAAGCATGGATAAGCAGGAATTATTAAAATGAGGCCTAAAAATTATAAAACAGGTACTTTAAGTATTCAAAGATATGTGTTAGTAATAAACACTGGTGTTCTAATCTCAATAATGTAAATAATTAGGTTTTTACTCTTTAAATACTGGTTTCAGGACTGACTCATCACTGTCAGAAGTATTTTGTACATGTCCAAATTTTAGAGTCAGTAAGATGAAGATTTTAAAAAACACAAATAACCAGAATTTTATTATATTTTATAGCTCTCTTACTAGCCTGAAATTTAAAAGATCAAACTAAATACAATATTCTAGGAATATTTTATATGTCTAATTACAGGTTTTATCATTCAGAAATTTTATGTTTAATGTTCTTGTTGTGCCTCTATCTGAGCAAAAAACCTGTTCTACTCAAATTCTGATTACAGTACATCCACGAATAAAAAATAGCATATAAAAATGTGTAAAAATGCTAGAATTCCATCATTTCAGAATTTCAGAGTCACTGATGTGATAATATAACTTTTGATTCTTAAGTTTTTATTTCCCCCAAGTAGAGAATGTCTCAAAAGATCAATGTTGTATGGAAAAGATTTTAGTCAATCTTCTCCATCTCTGATCAAAACAAAGTCATACTTATTCTGAATCATGGCACTCATTTATGAATATTCCTGCTACATACAACATGCAAAATTAACTTCCTCTTCCAAAATGAGAAGCTGGTTATCTCAGTACAATTTGACAGTAAATAAGCAATTAAGCTTCAGGACACTTCTTGTTAGACTTTTCTTAGCATCTAAAAGAAACGATTCCATATGAATGTATCATTTTCAGTGATTTCTGTTCAGTAGTAGACTTATTGAAAATGAATTTGAGTGGATTCAACTGCATTAGGCATAGCAGATAAAATTAGGCAATTATAACATTACATGTCACATGCATTATTTATACTGATTATTGTATTAAGCACAGTTATTATTAAGTGTGGAGAATTCCTTCACAAATGAGATAACTTTTTTTTATTTTAAAGAGAATAAAACAAGAGAGGGCAGAACAAAGTACATCAGAACAGAACAACATAAGCAACATAACACTTCACAACAAGAAAACCAGACATTAACAGCAGCTGTCAAAATATCTCTTTCTCTGCTATAGTTGAGTTTCAGATACAATAATATCAAACATAAGACAATAGTATAAAACCATTGAAGAGAATGAAAGAATTACAGGACATTCTGAACCAAATAACTATGATCAATAGCTACTATAATATCTCATTTTGAATAAAAAGATTTGTTTATACTATCACATATATTAATATTCCAGTAAGACACAACATGATAGAACCGATGGTAATAGCAGAATAGAAGCATGGTAGGACTTCTAAGAAAGACTATATTAAATCAGCAATGCCTGCCATAATGTTTTGTTTTCTTCAAAACCGCTGTTAATACCATCATGCATAATAAAGTCAAACAAAACAGAATAAAACCATTCCCACTGATGAATGAAACCATTGAAAGGCTTCAAAGCAATGAAATGGGAAATCATGATTACCATAAAATCTTATATATAAAGAGATAACTTTTAAAGTAGTAAAATGGGCATCTAAAGATTTCCTTCTTGTTATTTTAATCCCTTTTCAAAATAAGGTTTTTAATTTTAAAGAATAGAAAAATATTTATGTGTTCTAAATGCTGTTTCAATAAGCAGCCTTTATCTTGACACTAACAATTTTGTGTCCTGGGATTCATATTGTTACATACTGCTATCCCACTTTGCACCAGCTCTGGTGTCTATAAGCCATACCACAAGCAAAAGTGATGGTGGACAGCTTTAATATTAGGCCATATAAGTACCATGTTTCACTCTGGAATATTCTTCCCATTGCCTTTGATCACTGATATTTGAGGGAAACCAGTTGATACGAAGAATAGCTCCATAACGGAGCTCATATAGCAAAAGCTGAGGTTTGGGGGCCCAGAAATAGAGAGAAATAAGCACTTCCACCAGCCACAGGAGGAACATAAAGTGAAGTTTTTAGACTTCCTAAAATATGTGTGAGTGAACTTGAAGTAGATGCTCCAATAGCTGATCTGCATTCAGAGCTGACAATTGGATGCGTCCTTATGAGCTACTGCATACTACAACCACCCAGGTAGACTGATCACACTTGTTTGAGCTACCGAAATTCAGAGATAGTTAATATTTTGTCGTTTTAAACTACTAGCTTTTGAAGCAATTTGAACAATATTACATTGCTAAAATATCTATCATCCTAAGCATGCTCTAAGTTCCAGTCGCAGGGTAATCTACTATATGTTTCAGCACACCACTCTTCTCATTTCCTTAGCCTTTTCATTAGTGATTTCATCCTGTGTGTCACAGATGCAGAATCACAACCACAGTTTGAGATAATTTACTTTTAAGTGGATTGCTTATCTTTATCAGTGTGTACCGCTGTGTTATCTATGTTAACATGATTGGTGGATATTAACCCTTCACAAGACTTTTGTTTACCCTTCTTAATTTATAATTAGTGTAAATATATCTGTATGCATTCCTAAGTATATCATTTAAGTTTTCTTGTTTTCACGCAAGTAATGCTGAAAATTGTATCAGAATTTATAAATGTTTCTGATACTTGCTTTTTGGCTCCTACCAAATATTATATTTCTAATGTTAACAGATGTTACTATACCATTTTAAATGAAATAACTCTTTGTATGAAGGTAGTACTTTAAAAATATATATGGTGACTGAGATAGTCAGGAGCATTACATTATCCCACGTTCCTTTAATTATTTGTAAAGAAAAAAATAACCAGTTATTGAAATGACAAGTAATAGCTCACAGTTTTTATCTCCATATCCATTGCATCAGATGACTAACCACTGGCTTAACTTGCTATCAACTCAGAGATGTCTTCAGTGTACAATCTTAATGCTCAGTGTACTGATTCAAGTGGAATGTTGTTTGACATGCAGTGATTTTTATAAGAAATATTAATGTGAAACTCTCATAACATTTGTTTTAGTTATACTTTGGAATATGTGATCCATTTGTTATAGAGTGGCCTATTGCATAAACAGTGAAATTATTTCTGTCCACAATTGAAACCAGGAAATATTTGCTGCCTTCTAATAATTTAGTCTATAGTTTTCATTATGAGCACTGTAAATCTTTTTCTTAATTATAATTACTTTTACTGCCTTTTAGAAAGTTGAGGGCCTAATTTACAGCCCATTTTTAGTGATTGTACAGGATGTTATGGTGTATAATTTTTAGGGTAAAATCAGCTTGATTCTCATTCATTACTCTGCTCCTAATAGTTAGCCCATATCTCCTTGTGAATTTTTTATACTCTATTTTATTTTTTTGCTTTGTATCTAAACTAAAAATAAGAATTTATTAAAAGTATTCATTAATATTTATGTATTTATGTATTTTGATCCACTCTTAAATTTGCCTTTGCTACATGCCTACAGTTTTGTAACATCACTTTTTATGCTGTTTGATACACGTGAAAACCTGTTAAGTATACCTTCAGTCTAGAATAAGAAATTCTAAACTTCTATCAAAAATCACATAAAAAGACTTTTATTGGTTCCTCCCCTATTTAAAACACTTCTAGTTATAGTATTCACAGGGTATCTAAAAGATCCTTAGTTAAAATGTTGAGAAAGTTTTTTAAGTACGTACTTTAAAAAGTCATATTTCAAGACTATGCTTTTTGACAGCTGTGAAATAACAATGTAATTGCATCATAACTGTGAAATATGACTTCTTCTTGCGTATAGAAAGCGGCTACTTTACCAATTCTGACATGTATACAACAGCGTCATGGCAACTGATATTTCCTCATTAATTAGGACCCAATATTTATCTTGTCAGATTCATTGCAAAGTAATTCAAAGGTAGAGATAAGCATATTAAATATATAAAGTAAAATTGACTAGGTTTAAAAATAGGATTATGCATTCTTTTTATACACTGGGACTTCCTACATATTGAAAAGTGATTGTGTTTTAAACTAAAAAACTAAAATGGAAGTGATTTCATACAAACTGGTGGAGTCATCCTCATATATTTATTTAAAAGTTTTCATTTTGCTTCAAATGGCTGTTTTAATTTAGGTATATAACTACAAATTCAAAAAATTAATTTACATGTTTTACAGGGAAAATTTTGTAATTAATCTTTTTATAGAACCTTAGGTATAATTCATTCAGTAATAAGTTTGGCCGTGTAATTATAAAAAGAATGCAAATGCCATTGATTCATTTTTGTAATTCATTTAATAAGGATTTTGGAAAATAGGACACTAATTGCACCGATTTTTATAGTAACAGAGCTTTATAGAATTATAACACAAATAATAGTGTTTTGTGAGTAAAAATTTAAAGTTTCGTTTTTTCAAAAATTGTTTCATTTTTGATAGAGCACATTTATCATTTAAATTTAGTCTTATCATTTTAAGGACATAAAAATAAATGTTCATTCTTGACCTGAAAATCCATGGGATAAGACAGACACATATCAAGTATCTGTGAAGCACATAGAAGAGAAGAGAATGTGTATCCGACTGGTAGAAATAGTGGTCAATGTACAAATTCCAGTATTTGTATGATTTTACCAGGTTGAGAAAAATGGAAGTTTATGGAAGCTTTCAAATCCAGAAAATAGCATAGCTAAAGAAATGCAAATCTAAAACATAGTATATTCAATTATAATGCACCCCAGTTCTTCAGTATACTTTATCACTGCATGGTAAAGTCTGAGGTGGGGAAACATTGAAGATAAAGTTGACAAAATATGTAGGCAGAGGTCATGAGTTGTTCAAAAATTTGAAGTGTATCTTCAGGCAAAGGATTATAAAAGCTCGAGAGATCCTTTGAGTTTTCAAGTACGCTAAATAAATGCTAAATATTTTCCTTGCAAAGATCCCACATAAATACAAGTCCCAATTTAATGTCTTAAAAAATTAAAACATTTAAAAATGTATTAAGGTATCATTATAAAACATAATGTCTTAAAATACTACTTCTTTTTTTCCTTTATTTTTATTGGTAGATATTAGCAGTGCATGGGGAGCTGGTACATGTACATATCATATTTGATTTTTTTTAACTTTTTTTCTCTTTCCCCTTCAATCTCTTTCAATCCCTGAACAATTAATCTAGTTATAAACAAATAGTTGCACTGAAACAAAAATAAAATATATACAACGAATCCTGTGGCCTTAAGTTTATATTTAAAATGAACACCATATAAATAATTATTTATAGGAGGATTTAGAAAAAATATGAAAATGTTATTCCCTATATGAATTGTTATAAATTCATCAAGTGTGATGAGATTAGGACTGGACAAAACAGATACCAGAGACAGACAATAGCACTGAGGCAACCACTGTCACAAATCTCTGAAGCTGACATGCAGGAGGGTGGCTGGGTGATAAAAGACGATTTAAGGCGACTGTCAGAATCAGAGGAAATGACTTCCACTCCTTGTGCTTCTCTTACTGCAGGCTGCAGAAAGCTTCAAGAAAGGTGCACCATGCTTTTGAATGGAAATTTTTGCAAAAGAGAGATTTATTCTCATTTACTTTTTTTTATCCCCAATGGTTCTGAAGAGCAAATCAGTGCCTGGGATATCCAAGCATGTGCTCTAGCTCTAAGCTGCAATCCCAATTCTCATTATTGCATTTTATATCCGTCAACATTTTTGTATTATTTTCTAAGTTTGAAAGTCATGGAGACATTTCCCTCAGATCTCCTTTCGACAGAGAATTTCTTCCACAGAGTAGTTAGCGGACAGGCTCCAAGCAGTCAGCATCTACTTCCATGTTCCCAGTAATAACATGTACTTTTATATTTTCCCCTAGGCTTTGAGTAAGTTCAATAAGAAAATTACAGAATCAGTCTTGTCTAAACCATGTATAATACCTTTGTGGGCAGTTCAGCCTCAAGTCCGGGGCTATGTAATGGCTAGTCAGATTCTGAGGCTCAGAAATTCTTTATATGTAACATTTCTTCCTTCTCTTTCTCTTATTTAGTCAAAGGTTTTAAACCTGCATCGTGATCTGAAAGTTTCTATCAATAAATCTGTTGGCCTTGTAATTTTTCCTTGGTGTCTACTTGCAGAAGAATTTGAACTTTCACAGTGAGAGACCTCTGACAATAGTAACAAAATGGCTTCTTTTTTTTTAGTCTTATGAGGATTTGAGGCTAATTTGTTATCCTGTATGTGAAGATAATTTTTAGCATTAGATTTGCATGGCACACACATTCTTTTGAAGTGGCTAGCCCCTGTGATTTGGCTGTGTGCCTCTTAAAGTTATCTTCTCCATCTTCTTCAAGTGAGGGATATATTCCCTGCTAAAGAAGCATGGCAGTTAATTTCTCAACATGAGATTTCAAGAGCACTTCAGCTTCTTTGTGTCTAGCTCTTAACATTCCCTTCAAGAAAAGCAACTGTTACTCCATTCTCAAGCAACATTACAAAACCATTTAAATCAACAGTAAATGGTGGCATTAGTTCCTAATTATATAATCTTTGGTACTGATGGGTATTATAGTTGTACCACACCTGAGCGGCCCAGTGTAAAGTCATTTTTTTATTTTTACCTTTTTTGGCCAGTTGCTAAGTAACTAAACTGTCCAGGCTGAGCTCAAATTTTCAGTCCTTCTGCTTACACCACCCAAAGTGGTTAGAATACAAGTATATACTACCATACTAGCAATAAAGGCTTTTCATGTCAAAAATTCTAACATTTTAGTAAACCTTCCTTGAATAATTAATTTAGATTATTAAACATTGGCAATGATGATAATTTAGAGGGAACAAAATGAGTGTTCAGGCTACATACTGATTCAATAATTTGGTGTTTAGGGATCAAAAGTGTTGAATGACTTGTTTGCAAGAATTTATTGCCCATACATGCTTTATTAAGAGATATGATTGTACATAATCCTCAAAAATCCTTCTTTGCCAAGCAGGCTTAGGGAATCTCTAGTCAACTGACAATTTCCTTTGACTATTCCGTTGAGTAAATATGGCTTATAAGAATGAGAGATGCCTCTAGATTGTAACAGTATTGTTAGCACAACTATCAAGCTGAGTAGAGTCCATGTATCAGAAATGCTTGTTACATGCTAACACTTTCTTTTGAGTGATAAACCTACAGGACAATGTGTGCTTTCCACATAGCAGTGTCTCATTTATAGTAAAATGGCTTTTAGCAGTCTAACTTCTTTTGAATATTTTAGAAGTGAGCCAAGCAGATAACATTTTCTAAATAAAGTGTTAATGCAGATTCCACTGTTATTCTGAGGACTTGAATGTAGTTTAAATCTTGATTTCACGGAATTTGTAATACTTGTTTTCAAAGACAACTCCATTGAGAACTCTTTCTCCCCTGCAAGTGTTTCACCTTCAAGTTAAAAGATTATCATTGCCTTCTGATTCCATGGTGAAGAACTTGTGCCCTTGCATACTCTGCCTTCAGTCCATTTCCCCAATTACTTTGCATGCTTTTCCAACACAAGCTGCTGTATTCCTATCGCATAATACTCATGGAGGTTATTTCACTATTTATCATTTTAGTGCTTACCCTACTAATGCATTTTCCAGCGTGCAAGTAATTTCTTGGATACTGCTTAAACACCTTGGTTTTATTTCATTAAAAATATTTCTTCCATTTGCTTTGCCTTAATCCTCATAAATTTTTACGTTATTTCTTTGATTCCTGCAACTATAGGCAAAAGAAAATCTAAAGGTCACTATGGAAAATTGAAACAAGAACAAAAATGCCAACAAAGTCTAATAGTATGAGCATTAATATCTGAGACACTTAATATTTCAAATGATCTTCATGTAATTATCTTCCTAATCATCTGAGGCATAGAATATAAATTGAGCTTCTTTTCCTTGTATGTTGTATGAAGAATATATTTCCAGTGAATTTGCTTTGTTACATACTTTGCTTAATTTAAAATAACTCACTGAATTGTGCTGAAGTAATTGTAATACTCTACATAAAATGTGGATGTTTTGAGAAATACATAATGACTATGTAGTATATGCACAATTTGATAAATTAAAATTTGTTCATGATTTTAACTTCTCTGTGATATAAGGTTTTCCCATTTCACTCTATGTGAAACACTTATTTGGGGCTCTATTATGATTTTATGATATGATGCAATAATTAGACTTTAATATGTCTTTATCCAGATAATTAACTCTCTAAAGGCAGGACATCTTTATCAATATTTCTTCATTTTTTTCATAGCAAACCAAGGTAGAGATCTTAATCTCCAATTCAACACTGAACATGGAGTACATAATAAAATTTTGATTTTTTAAGGAATTGCAAAACATGCAGCAGATTTTTTTCAACTGATATGACTCAATTTTATTCAACTTTGATATTAGGAAATCCATGCATTTAATGGTGCATTCATGGGCCATGCTAACAGGTTACATCAGATAAATCAAAACCTATTTCCTTAAATAGATCTTCAAAAGTTAATTTTACATATAGTTTCAGCTTTTATAGTTGTGTCTAATATATTATTTGCCTAATAGAGCACAAATCTGACTTTCAAGTGGCATAACTCAAAGGATTACTATTTACCATTGTTTACACGGACATGAAACAAAATCGTGCAAAAAAACCCAAATGGGTTGAGAGTCGCATCTCTAATTGTTATGACTTGTCTCTGGTTTTCACACCAAAACTTCATGTGCTCGTCAGTGAGGCTTTTTTCAGAGGTGATGGTTCCACAGCTTGTATTGCTAGAATTATGGGTGTGCGATTATTAAATTGCTCTACTGATTGGTTTGATGTAATTCTTGGTGTGACTGCTACCTGTCCCTAGAGTAGATAGGTGTAAGACACAGAAAAAGGGTCTCTGGTCACTTGTTATTTGCTGCATGCTGCCTTCTGCCTCCCTGCTTGCAACGCCCCTCTGCCATGCCACCTTGCCTCGGAGCCAGCAAACCATGGAATGTAACTGCTACCAACACTGAAGCTGCGATAAACTTTTACTTCTTTAACTTTGTTATTCCAGTATTTTGTCTCAGCAATAAGACACTAAATTTGAATACTGACATGACAAAAAGGAACTTAAAAGCCTAGTGACGCAGAGATATTCACTATATATTTGTATCATACTGACTTCAACTCAATATGGCATGAATACTCTGAAAGGAATTTTCAGTGCTAGTATCAGAGAGTGAAAGTACACTGAGAGCATTTTTTTTCCTTTTTACTCACATGTTGCATAATATTTGATGGAACAAAAGTATTTCAAATATATCAATATATGTTATTTACAAAAAGGAATGTTCACATTACGTCAACCTATTTAATTGTAGGATTTTTTAATTAATATTTTGTAAAAGAGCTGAGTCATGGCCAGTGGTAGAGTGCTGAGTTAGCGTGCCTGAGGCATTATCTGGTAAAAAGAAAAATTCTGTGTATTCCTAATGAAAAGAGAAATTATAACCACCCATTTCTTTAATTATTAGTTATTCTTTATAAATTTTTTCTTCTAAAAATATTCAACATCTCTTTAATTTTAATTCATACTTTGCAAAAATATAAGAAAAAATTCATTACTCAGTATAGTGTTAAAATTTCATTGTTTACTTTTAAACATGTTAAAATAATTTAAATATCTAAATGCTAATAGGTTTCAAATGAGGAAATTTTCCCAGTATATGATGCGTGCACACTGTACCATCTTATATATAGGAAATTTATGCAGTTGCCATGTGTAATAGTGGTCTCCAAATAAGCACAGATTCAATGCCAAAAGATTGGTTTTAGCTATGGTAATGTGGCCTTTTTATATCCAGAAATCCCAGGAGTTGTTTGTTTTTATCCAGCACACTGAATTTCAATGAGTATAGCGACTGTTAAAAACACATCCTTTTCAGGTGGACATTCAGAGGTAATGTGCACAGCTGTGTTTGCAGAGTGTGTTAACAGGCACGGGTATTATGAAATTCTCAATCAGCAGCACAAGCTGCTTTCTCTCTGCTCTAGCTCATAAGGGGAACCACACAAGCCGAATTATATCCCAAAGCCTGTACTTTGTGTAGCTCTGATAAGCACAATGGAGTAATTGAAGAACATGGAGATAGGTATTTTTGTCTCTTTCTAGATATGCATAACATATGACATGTAAAGTGATATGAAAATGAAGTAATCATGTAAAATTAAAAAATAAAAACATGTTTTCTTCTATGTATGCATTGCATGAGATACTAGTAGTGCAGAGGAGCATGAACCTGGAAATGTAGCAATAGTTCACGTGTCACTAAGATCTACACATGGAGTAGCATTCTTCATAAGCTATGTGGTTCATACATCCTGCTTTCAACGTATGAATCTCCTCTTAGTCTACAGCTATGTTGTGGAGGCATCCTATACACCCAGTGAAATACAAAACTATATTTGATTGAAGGTGATAGTGTTTATTCATGTTATTCCAGTGCTGGTGATGATGGAATACTGTAGATTTTCCCTCTAAAATTAATTTCTGCAATTCTGAGTACCTCCTGAAGTACTTATCATTGTCCCATTTTCTTGGATGGATAGCCTTAATGAACGACCCATATCACTTTCAAAGTAGTGCCTGCTATATAGTAAATGACTTGGTTAGTGAAATTGTTCAAATGGGAAATTGAGAGTCAGCTAAGAAACAGGCCTCTTAGAAAAACCCAACGACTAGAAATATTTTTGATTGATTACCAAACGTATCCCATTTATTTTTTCATGTGAATATATTTGAACATCAGTCATGCAAAAAAGACATTTAGAAGACCTTTCCTCACAAAGCCTTTACACTTACGCCAGTAGATACTGTGAAGGAACTGAAATAACATGATTTGATTTGTATTTGGAAAAATAATAATAGCAGTGCCATTTAAAATAATTAGCTAAGAGTTGAAGAAAATGAATTTCTGTGCCAGGTTTACTTGATTACCAAGATGCCAACAAGGGTAAATAATTATACTACAAATCATTTACATTTTATGACAGAAGGAAATTTCTGGTAGTTTTTCTTGTTCAGCTAGAAAGAGAAGTATATTTTCTATTGAAGTCTTAAAGAAGGGCTCTTCTTAGTAGAAGACAGAACTGCAGCTGATTGTTATTTTCTAACAAATGTTTATAATTTGTGTTTCTACTTTGCTTTTCAATATGTGAAAAATAAAATTTTGATATAGTTAATAATACATGTGAGTAATCTTCAACTTCGTATTGATGTCAATGACAAAAAAATAAGAATTAATTTTTTTGGATTTTTCAGTTTCAAGTATTTTGTTAGATTTCTATTGACTCGATTGGACTAAAGAATTGTTTAAAGAGGTTATTTTCATCTGTAACATTCTTGTTGTTAGTAATAATAGTATATATGGTGAATTTTAATGAACTATTGCATAATTATTTCATACCAACCTGTTTCCTTCTGTTCAAGTCAAATTATTTATATTGTTATGATTCATATTTTACATTTCTATTCTATCAACAGTAAAGTATTGGTAGACAGTACTAAATCATATTTTGTAGTCTTTTTTCTTTGGAATTTTAATTTTTATTAGTTCATGCTGCAGGACACAATGATTACATTTTGGGGGGAATTCAGTATATTTACATAACACATTAATTTTTTAACCCGCTCCTCCATGCTGTCCCTTCCTTCCCTTGATCCATACCTTGATTTTCTTTTAATTTTCAAAATCTATCTCCCTATTTTCTTTTTTGATTTTGGTTTTTAATTGATTTAGCCTTTGAGTTTTATATCTAACAGAAACAATGTGATACTTAAACTTGTGTGTCTGATTTATTTCACTTAATATTATGATCTCAACATACTTCTATTTTCCTACATATGACTTAAATTTTATCTTTCTTTACATTATATTATAGAACTATATATATATATCACATTTTCTTTATCTTTTCATCCACTGATGAACACATAAGTTATTTCCAATATTTTGCAGTTATGAGTTATACAAATATCTGGGTTGAATGGAATTTTGATTTTTAATTTTGAATAATCTTTCCCTAACAGCCTTAGAATGGTTCCACTTTCCCCAGAGGATGGAAAGAGTTTTTATTTGATTTCTTGATGAAATCATTCTATCTAGAGTAAGTTGGAATTTCGGTATTGTTTTAATTTCTGCTTCTCTAAAGGCTAAATATGCTGGACAGTTTTTCATGTTTTTAGCTGGTCACTTGTATTTGTTCATAGAAAAAGTTTTCACATCACTGTTTGTTAAAGAGACTATCTTTCATCAAGCATACCTTTCTGGCCCTTTTTGCAAATATTCACACGGCAACTGGGGTTGCTTCTGCATCTTTTATTCCATTCCATTGTCCACCTCTCTGGTTTCATACCAATAGCATGTTGTTGTTGTTATTGTTGATTTTAATCACAGTTGTTTCGCTATATAACTTGAAATCCAGGATTGTTATGACTCCTAATTTGTTCTTGTTGCCAAGGATTGCTTTTGCTAGTCTGGGCCTCTTTTTGTTCCATATGAATTTAGGATTGTTTCCTCTACTCCCGGGAGGAGTGCTATTGGTATTTTTATTGGGCTTGCATTAAATTTATATATGTTTTTGGAAATATGACCATTTTGACTAAATTGATCCTGCCTATCCAACAACAAGGGATGCTTCTCCATTTTTACATATTCTCTTTGATCTCATTTTTCAGACTACTATATTTTTTTATAGTTCTGGGAATTGAATCCATGACCTTGCACTTGCCAGGCAGGTGCTGTGCCACTGATATCTATCCCTAATTCCCCAGAGTACAATAATTTTTCCATATTGGAGTGCTTCACTATCTTTGTTTGGTGAATTCCTATGTATTTTTTCTGAAGCTATTGTGAATGGTATTGTTTTACAAATTTCTTTATTGGTGGGTTCATTATTGCTATAAGGGAATGATATGGATTCTTGTGTATTGATTCTGTATCTAGTTATCCTGCCGAATTTATTAGTTATAAGTGTGGAATTTGGGGGATTTGTAAGTAAATAATTATACAGTTGGTGAACAATTGTACTTCAACTTTTACCTTTCTTTGGTCTACCACTTTTATTACTTTCCTTTTACTGATTTCTCTGACTAAATTTTCAAGTAGTACATGAAGCAGCAGTGCTGATAGTGGACACTTTTGCCTCATCTTTGATTTTTAGAAGAAAGACTCCCAATTTTCCCCATTAAGTATGGTGTTGGCAGTTGCTTACAATATAAAAATTAAGGATAAAAAGATACTGTTTGCCATTAATAACACAAGAACTATTGTAATTGGACAGTTGAGAATGTACAGAATATAACTTGAAAAGTTTCTTATGCAGCTTTTTATGTAAAAGGGAAATTAAAGAGAAATAATTAATACATTTGCCATTTGTACATTGGCTTTAAAAATTAAGAATTATTTTAGTTTTCTGTAAAACTACAGAAATATAGATGACTATATATATGAGTTATAAATTACTGATTGCAAAGTTACTATCAAATAAAAGTGGGCCAGAGATTCTTGAGGTATGGGATTGAAGGCTGTGGCAGACCAAGGCTATGCCCTCGTGAATCACCTCCTCTTGTGTGTGGAAAGGAACACACACAAGATATGACAGTATGACGTGGCATCCACTGTCTCAGTTAAATTACATTATGTGGAGAAGACAATGGGGAGTCAATCCTGTGGTTACCTTCTTTTATATAAAATTCTTTCAGAAAATACTAGAGTAGAGGCCTACTGCTAGCTGAAAAGAAGTAACCTGCCTTGTGAGAGAGTTATCTTGTAATCCTCATGATGTACTGAAAGTAACCACAGCAAATACCTCTGAAGCAGATAGGGAGCTCTGCCTGACAGTTAGAAGGAACTAAATTATGCCACCTACCTCAATGGACTGAAAGAGGACTTGAGGCTCAAATGAGATCAAATGCCTGACTGACACTTTATTCTTAACCTCATGGGTCCTTGGACAGAGAATCCAGCCACACTGAGCCTGGAATTCTGTCACAAAAATTGTGAAATGATAAAAAGATGTTTTTATAAGCTGCTAGGTTAGTGATAATTGTGTGGTAGTCAGATAGCACTAGAACACACAAGGAAAAATTCATAAAATAAAGGACTAATTGGTAGTATTATCAGCGTTCAGGTAGGCTCAGTCCCTAGAGCAGTGGTGATAAAGCCATGGCGTGCACACCAAAGCAGGCATGCATAGCCCTCTCTGTGTGCACACAAACCCAGTGTGAGTTGTTTTTCTAAATTAAAACTTCAGTCTTCAGTTTTAATTGCTTTGTTGACACTTGGTGATAAATAAGTAGGTTTTGGGTTGCAGTTTGGACATTTAGTCTATAAAAGGTTCTCCACTCACCTGGAGGATCGTATTTAAATGGAGACCATTGGAGTACATGCAAAATATCTCTTTTGCTATATTACTAACAACTAAATTTAATTTGAGATAATAAATTATATTTTGTTTTATTTTCCTACTAAGGACATACTCCTAATATGCTGACATAATTAGAAGGAGTAGAAAATTCAATGTAAATTTATTTCATAGATGATATGTTAATCCTTGTTACTTAAAGAATGAGTGACAGTCCAGATCATCAGTATCTTATGAGAAATTAGAAAAATATAACATATTGAGCACCAGCAAGAGTATCCAAACCAGAAACTATTTTGACAAGATCCATAGATTTTTTTGTGTACGACAAGGTATTTTGAGATGCACTGTATGTAGAGGTACAAATCATTGGGAAAATAATATTGGGCCCTGTAGACCATATGACTAGAACAAGCATGGATTTTCCTCATCAGTAGATTTTCTTAAGAGTCACCATTCATGGGAAGGTAACACTGGGTCCCAGAGACCCTATGAGACAAACAAGCACAAACTTTTCTCATCAGTAGTTTTTCTGAAGATTCACCTTGACCTTGATCCATTCTCTTACAATATGTTTTTAATTAGTGGCTTTAAATACTCAAAGAAAAGATTTTCATTTCTAGTATAGCATGTAAAACACTCTAAGGATTCACTCCAAGAGAAATGGATGGAAATTATAAGATAGTCACCGTTTAATCATTAGACCTAATGATAATACAGTGCATGAAGCAATATTTATTTAAGAAAATCTACTAAATGTTGGTGCTCTGACAACTGAAATTTGAACTGAATCTACATTATGTGAACCAAGACAGTTACTATCTCTCCTTGTATTAACTTAGTGAAATGGAAGCTCTGTTCCAGAATATCACAGTCAACAATACAAGATTCCTTCTGATCCCAGATGCCAGACACAGGGCTATTTTCCCAGGAGGGTATGATACCAACATTTTTTCATTCTACTCTAGTTACATATTGCTTAAACTTTGTTCCTGATAAAGGCTATATATTGGATACCACTGCTGAATACACTGAGGCCACAGCTACCATTAGGCCTGCATTTCTGCAGAAGTTTCATGCTGAAACACACAGGCAACTCAAGGAGACCTAGAGCTGCTCTATTACTTAGCCTACCTTTGTCCCTACTCTGAGCACCAAAGTCATGGGTCAGAGGTCAGACCTGACTGATGGAGAGCAGATTATAAAAGGGATACAGCAATCTCAGTCTTTGCCAACTATATCTAGTGAACACCTGTAGAACTTCATCCAGCATCAGCAAGCTAAGCATTTTTCTCCAGTGCACGTGGAACATTCAGCAGGTGAGAACATGTGTCTAGCTAAGAAAATACATTTCAATTCTTTAAAAAGATAAAAAAAATAATTTAAAAACAATTTCTCCAATCTCAATGGAATGCAATTAGAATCAATAAGTTGAAGTAATTTCAGAAACAGGAAAAATGTAGAAATAAAGAAAAATACTTTCAAATAAGAGATGGTTCATAAATGTTTTAGATGCATGAAAATTAAATCTGAATACCAAAATTTCTGCAGTGAAAATGTTTTGGTTACTTTTCTCTCATTGCTGAGACAAGATACCTGACACCCAAAATTAGGGAAGGGAAGATTTATTTCTCATCATTATTTTTGTACTTGGGATTGAACTCACGACCTTGCACTTGCCAAGCAGGTGCTTGTGCCATTGGCTTGTGCCATATTCCAGCTTTTTTTTTTCCTTATAGTGTTGGAGATTTCAGTCCATACTCAGCTACTCAGCTGATTCCAAGGCAGGGTGGCTTGGCTGAGAGGCAGCCACTGGTGGTGGTTGCAAACAGCAAGAGTGAACAGAGCCAAAGAGCAGGGGGAGCACACTTCCTTGTCACATTTTATGCCTGTTCTGGCCTTGGGCAGGTGCAGCACTCACAGTACCAATTCAAGCGCTAGACAACAAACTAATTACAAATGCTAGATTCAGCTGCCTCCACAACTGCATGAGGCTTGGGGGGGGGCATCTGGACATAAACTATAGCAGAAAATTAATTAGCCTTCAGAATGGAATATATAGCTGCAGATACCTATATTGAAGAATAAAAAAGATATTAAATCAATGTCTGAAATTTCAAAACATGACATTTGAAAAAGAGTAAATCAAACATGAAGTTAGCAGAAGGAACATAAATATCAGAGCAGAAATTTTTGAACAGAAGATAACAGAGGAACAATAGATAAAAGATAATAAAAGTACTATAACAAAATTTAGTTAAAGAAGAAAAAAAGAAGAAGGTAAATGAAATTCCCAGAGTCTACAAGGAAATAGGGAACCTTATATGGAATTCACTAAAATAATAGATGTAATATTGTTAAGAAATACAAAGAATGTTATATGTCAATAAAATAGGAATTTTCATAAAATGGACAAAATTCCTTGGAAGTCAAAAAATCAGAGAGATTGAGTCTTAAGAAAGGTATGAAAATAGAAATGAACAAATACTGGTAGTTAGAAGCCAAGGAAAAATGTAGCACCAGGATGCAAAGATTGTGATTATTGCCAAATTTAACTACGGCATCACACAATTATGATATCGCTGGCTACTTTGTGTTCACCAGTGACTGCTTTGTATTCCTTCCATCACCAATACATAATTGATACAGACCAAAAATGTGAATGTATAATTTAAACATTGACTAGCATAACAGAGATCATTTAACTTATTTTACATCAAAAAATGTTTAATATTAGAAAAAATATACAATATCTGAAAGAATTTGAGGGAGAAATAGACGGTCTGAGGTATTAATGAAGAATGATGTTGTTTCCAAAAGCAGCTAGGAATTTTCTGGGGATTTCTTTTCTGTGTACATAACTAGCTATTAATGCTGCTTCTGGTAACAAATTTCAATACTTCTCCTTCTATACCACTTTCGATACTATAGGTACATACCTATGATTGAAAACTCCAAAAGGACCTATAGAAAGAGATTCTAGAAAATGTAAGCATTTCAGATTGATATGATAGTGACTAAAAATGAAAAGAGAATATGCAGTGTTTAACATTTCTATTTAACTGTACAGTTTAACGAGTCCTTTATACACATTCCTATGTTTTGGGTGTGGAATAGCCAACAAAAGTCCATGCGTTAAGAGAGTTTATCCCCAGATCATTGAGATTTGGAAGCAGTGAAACTATTAAAAGAATATGGAGAATGGAGGAAGTTAGGTCATGAGGAACCTGCGCTTAAAGGTATGATTTGTCCACTGGCATCTTTCTGCCATCCACTTTGCTCCCTAGACAACATAATGGGAGAGATCCCCTTGGCCCCTGCATCTGCCAAAGATGTACGATGGCACCAGAAGCCCACGCAACAGGGCCAAGGGTCAGTGGACTGAAACCTCTGAAACTATGGACTAAAAGAAGCCTTTCTTCTTTCAAATTGATTAAGGATCTAAGGGATGTTGTCATTGACAACTAATGTGACATTACTTCATTAAACCTTCACAATTATTGTGGAAGATAAATATAATGTTAATTTTACGCCTAAAGAGAAAAGAGTCTCAGTGGTATTTAAAGAACTGTTCAAAACCACACAATAAGTAGCTAAACTGAAAAACTAATTCATGTCTTCTAATGAAAAGGTGTGAATAATGTTACTATTATTCTAACAAGAACCTTCTGTGTGTTTATTTTCTCCCAAGTGTGAGTCCTATATTTGATTTGAGATTTTCTTAACTATTATCTCCTGATAAAATGTTATGCCCGTAATTACAAATGTCTGTGTTTTAATTTGCTTTCTATAACAGAAGCTTCCTTCTCTATATAAATGAATTCCTCTCATGTCTCACATATTTTTCATGTTGCTGTAACAAGACAAAAATAATTTCATTGCAAATGTAAACATGTTTATTGAAGGTTTGGTGATTTAAGACAAGGATAACAGTTTTATTAATTTATTGGCAATATTTGTTGCCTGTGCAATTTCTTCTTTATCCACCAAAAAATATTCTTCTGACACCCCCTTCATCACCAGGGGTAGATGCATGCATGTGTGATTTAAAGAAGGTGGCAGTGCCTAGTAACTGATTATATTCTCTGTTACTAGTAGTTAACATTTTAAATAATTTACTATTAAATAATGAAAAATATTATCCTTTATGAGCTGGTGTAAGCCAGAAAGAGCCTGGGAGGAGAAACAAGCCAGTTTGTCCTCTGTGAGTTGGTAGAAGCCATGCTGGGCCCAGGAGGGTAACAAGAAGCCATTTCACCCTTCCCAGGAGCAACTGGCACACAGGCTGGGAGACAAAACATATCTCCCTCCTCCCCAGAAGTAACCAGCTGATTTGGAGGACAAGCTAAGTTGATAGAAACTGAGGTACAGAAGTAACTTAATACTTGTATTGCTTGATTGACTTTTCAGGCCTAAGGCCAGTAGCCTGAGCATCTATAGAGAGGATAACAATATGAAATATAGCAACTATCAGGGATTTCCTTCTGTCTTATTTTTGAAATCCAATGTTGTTCTCACTGCTTTGCTTTCTTCTGTTCTATTGTTTTGTTTTCTTCAATGTCCTGTTTTGATTACTTTTATTCTGTTCCGTTTTGTTTGATTTTAATATGCCTGATGGTATAGGCAGCAATTTTAATGATAGCAAAAGACATTATAGTAACCATTGTTAATTTCTTATTATTCTAGTTTGAAATCCTGTATCATTTTCACTGTTTTGTTTTGATTGGTTTTATTCTATTTTATTTTATTTTATTTTATTTTATTCTATTTAAATTAACCTTTCATTCTTTTGTTTTGATTGGTTTTAATCTGTTTTGTTTTGTTTGATTTAACTGTATCCGATGGTATGCACAGTTACTGTGAAGAAAGCAAGAGACACTATGGTATCCATTGTTGATTTGCTCTTACCTTGTTTTGAAGTTCTGTATTGCTTTCACTGTTCTGTTCTGATTAGCTTTATTCTATTTTGTTTGGTTTGATTTTATTCTCTTTAAAATTAAACAAACAAATAAACAGGTCTTATTCCTATTAAATGAATTTTGAGTGTGAAATCACTTCCCCATACCTATTCTAAAAGAATCATGTGTAGATTCTAATAAAACTGCTGACATCTCTCTCCATGTATCATTATATCTTCATGGGAAAGAGATAAAAAGTAAAACTGTGCAACGTATTTTACTTGATTGGCTATAAACTCTCTGATGCATTTCCAAGTGCTCAAAATAGGTTTTCTTGATGCATTTCAGGAATAAATCCTTTGTATCTGATTAAAATGCAGATGAGCATCATAAACTATTGTAATTTGAAAGGACTGAACTCAGGATGCAATCTGCCTCCATCTGCTTTCAGGTGTAAAGCAGGAATGAATTTTGCTGTGTTCAATTTAGGCTAGAACTCAGAGAATTAAACATGCCTGTCTGATCCCCCAATTTTTCTTGTTTGTGCATTTATGTTATTTTTTGTATGTCAGCATAAGTTTTGTCTATCTGCATAATATGTTGATGTTAATTATGTCAAAATATATTTATAATATATACTTTTATAAATGTGGAATCACACATGTATGGGAAAAAAAGCAGTCACATTATTGGCAAGGCTTTGGAAGAGTTTTGGAATTAAACTGACTGCCATAGGCTCAGTTCCTTGCCTTTCCTAACATTTTTCAGCACATATGAGAGCAGAGAAATAGAGCCATATGTAGTGAACAGGAACCGGTTAAATAGCAGATTCTCAGTGGAAAGTCATCGCTACAGGTTGCTAGCAGAAAGCCAGGGGCTGTCACAGAGACAACTGGGGTTTCAAGTTTAATTCTCTTGCCTATTATCTGTGGTTCATTGGCATTTTTTTTTTGTACCAGGAATTGAACTCAGGACGTTGTGCTTGCCTGACAAGCAATTGTGCCAATGAAATATATCTCCAGTGGGAATTCTTAACATTTCTTTGAGTTCTCATTTCATCTTTGATAAATGGCCATGATTAATGGGCATCACAGGCTTATGAGTGGGCCATGGCTAGAGGGCACCTAGGAAAATGCCAGTGTGTTACTGGTGTAAAATATCCATGATCTCTTTGTACTCTGCATTTTATCTGCATGACCACCATCCCTTTATTAAAGGGGAACAGAGAAAGAACCATATATTAGGATTCTACAAAGTATAACCTGGACTTATCGCATGCTGCTATAAGTAATCGATGATAGTTCTCACCTTTTGTTACTTGTGGTTTAAAATTACTCTTAAAATGTAGAATCATGATTATTGGATAATTATCTGATTTAGACTGGGACTTTTGTTTGTGTCTAGAACATATTACTTCTAAGTAAGATTATTTAGCAACATAGAGCCTATTTGAAAAAACACAGTGATGGTCTTCATGGTGCCATAGTGCAAGGAAAGCCCAAGTGACATCAAAATAACCATGGGCTGAGCAAAGTTTTCAGAGGAAAGAAGAAATGTAGCAGTTTGGGGTTAGTGCACGGTCCACTGAAATAGAAATCAGTCTGTCCCTTAAATAAAGGAACCATAGTCATAATTATCAGTTTTCCACTGCAAATGGCATTTTAAATTTAAACTAAAGCATTACTTATTTCCTTAGGATTTTTGAGACAAGGTCTCACTGTGTACTTCAGGTTGACTTCGAATGCTCCATATAGCCCAGGCTGGCCATGAACTCAAGGTGATCTTCCTGTCTCAGTCTCCTTTATGCTGGATTTACAGGCATACACAATCACACCAAGATCACTTGTATTATAATTAATGTAATCTGTATTCTTATTATATGAAATTTAATTTAACCTATGATCATTTTGAATTTTGCATTACATAGGAGCCATAATCAAGAAAACTAGAATACTTAGTTTTATTCATTCTGCATATAATGACTGACACTTTAAATTCATTCTGAAAACTTGCATGAATTTTGGTTTCACATAATTTTATGGTTACACAAATAAAGGAGCACTTATTACTAATGAGCTAATTTTGAAGAACAAAATACTGATATCCTTTTAAATGAAAAAATCCTATTTATAGTGTCTATGACGTTATAAAAGGGTAATAATGCTAAGTGAATACAGGCATAGCACAGGGTTATGATTTACATCTAAACTCCCTCATGTGCTCAGAGGCAGGTCTTTTGGAAGGTAACTAGATCACGGGAATGTTATGTTCATCATGGGATTAAGTCATTGATGGATTCTTTGCAGTGGGAGTAAAGGGTCGCTGTTCAGCTTGATGGACCTTGGAGCTACCCCGGTGGTTGCTTCCGTGACCGTCCAAGTGTGTTTTGGTGTACCATGCAGGCGGGGTTTGGATAGTATGTATGGTTCTTGACCCCCTTCTTTGCCACTGTCCCTTTGCTATGCTGTTGGTTATTATGAACCAGCCAGTGCTTCTGTGTCACACCCTTTTGGCATGAGGTTTCTGCCTTGAAGCCAGCAAATCTCCTGAAACAGTGACCCGATTTGTATCTCTCCTCCTTTAAGTGTGGGTGTCAGATATTATACCTCAGTAACAAGAGAGCTGACCGATGCAATTGCTCAAAGCTGTTAGGAAATGGGGCCTTGTTAGAGGACGCAAATTACCAGGAGGGGTTTGCTCTTATGTCCAGTTCCTAACTTCTCTCTCTCAACGTCCTGACTGCTGTGGGCAGCAGTCTTCCTCTGTCATGCTATTCTACCATGCAATTTATATTTTGGAGTCAGCAAACCATGTACAAACTGAACCCTTCAAAGTCATGATAAAAAATAAATCATTTTTCTATTAAACTGTGAATGTAGGGAGATTTTTGTCTCCACAACTGGAAAGTGACTGACATAAAATTGATACTTAAAAAGTGGGGTCATTTCTATGAATGTACCTGACCATGTGGTTCAAATTCCTTGGAAGAGAAGTTTGGAAGGGTTTGGAGAAGCCATACAATATTTTACTCCAGAGTTGATGGCCAATACTTATGAGAATTCAAAAGCCCAAAATGCTAAAGGAATGTGCACAATGAGCACCAGGCTCTTCCGGCTTCAGACAAGAAATGGGACTGTTTGGAAAATGAACCAGAGACCATGTGTGTTACATTCTGGTAAAGAACTTATCTACATTTTGCCCATGAACTCAGACTTTATGTAAAACTCAATTTCAACACAATTAATTTGTTGGAGGAAATTTCAAGACCTCTAAATATTTAGTGGACATTTCTGTCTACTTTTAGCCAGAATTATGTAAGAATCATCAGTAAAAACACAGCTAGAACACGTGAAAATGTTGTTGGCTACAAAGAAGGCATATCAGGCCCAATTAAAGTGTGATATCTGAAAATATTTAGGCCATTGAAAAGAAGCTGACTAAAGGAAAATAAAAAAGATTCTAGAGTGTGTCTCAGAAAATGGAGAAATCCAACCTATCAGAATTTCAAGGTATAAAAAGATAAATTCTTTGGACAGCTTTTTCTTCAAAATATTGTGACAGAGTGTGCTTATTAAAGAGGAATGCCTGGTGATTCTCTGAGTTCATCTGGGTAGGCATTCAGATGCAAATGCAGACATGATTTGAAGGGTCCCAATCTGAGTTTCCAGGAGACCTTTGTATTATCCATGTGATACCTGTTTTCCAGGTTAAGAGGACACGATCATTATGGTGTCATCTATACTTTTACCTGGATTTCAAAGTAAGGTCTAGGAGGCAAGGTAATATTTAACAGAGTTGTAGTCCTTACCAGGGGATACTATGAAGGTTATGCATAAAGTTATGGGAGTGAAGTCACAGCTTCACATCAGCAAAATGGCGATGCCACAAACATGGAACATCGGCACAAGGAACCTACAGGTCACGAGCAGAGCCAGTTCAAGTTGAGAGGCCACACTGGCTGCAGCACACTGGTGAAGACCACTAGGGTGGAGTTGCCCAAGCCCTTTGCAGATCACATTGTGTTATCATGTGCTCCAATTGCTGAACATGAAACTAAAAGTTTTAATGTTTGCCCAGATTGTTTGAGGTCTTTATTTGGTTCAATCCCTTTCTATGCATCTGTTTCTGTGTTTCGGAATGAAAATATTTACCTGATGCCATTGTTTTTGTTTTGTTTTTATTTCTTTGAGGCAGGGTGTCATTGTGCATTTCAGGCTGACCTGCCTTGAGCTCACTTTGTAGCCCAGGCTGCTGTTGAACTCACAGTGATCCCCCTGCCTCAGCCTCCGGAGTGCTAGGATTACAGGAAGGCGCCACCATGACATTGTCTGTTGGAAGAATGTAACTTTTGTTTTTTAACCCAGGCTCATATTAAGCAGTTTGCTGAGGATCTTAGAGGATAATTTGGATTTGGAGTTTGAGCAACGCTAAAATTTTTAAGATTCGGCAACTTCCAGAGATGGACTAAAAGTGTTTTGTATGAGATGGACATGAGCTTTCTGGGTTCCAAAGGCAGAGTATAATGGTTCAGAACTAAAATCTCCCCACAGAGTCTGTTGTGTTCAGTGGCGGGGCTTGTGGAAAGTTCCTTGTTCACAGTTCCTTGCTTCATGAGTCAGTGCATCCATTCACTGGTCATAGCTGGGTGCACTGTTAGGAGTAGGAGCATTTTTAGAGATGAGTGAAAGAAGGCATGATATTGAAGGGTATAGTCTTGCCCCTGGCTCCTCTCTCCTCTGTCTTTGGTTCTTGACTACCACGGCTCCACAAGCTTTCCAATATGAGTTCCTCCTGCCAGCAGCTTCTACATTGAAGCCAGGTGACTCTAAATGGACTGGACTATCTTAAACTATGAGCCATAAATATACCTCTTTTCCTGTCAGTTTCAGATGTGAGGGCTGAGATATTTGTTGCACTAACAGGAAAGTGACAGACATTCCTCGAATTAATTCTTCCTTGCATGAAGAAAGAGTGAAATGACAGATGATGCACTGAGATAACTTATTTGGTTTAGCTCTACCTAACCACTATTTTTATAGCGAATGCACTGGTACAGTTTGGCCAGTGCAACTAATTTAATCTGATATATGATATATTTATCATATAAAGAGTTAACATTTCTGGTTTACCTCAAAAGTTATACATATTTGAATTAAGGAAATAGTAACAAGAAAAATGCGCAGAAAATATAATCAGCAAATTCACAGAAGAGAAAGTACAAATGACCATCAATGCAAACACATTACACTTCACTAATCATCAAGGATATGACTGAAATAGATTTTTTAATAATAAAATTAAAAGAAATCTGATTTATCATATCCTTCAGCTTAAAGATACAGCAAAATATGACCTCCTTTCCATGAAATTGGACATCACTCGAAACTTGGAATCTGTGTAACAGCATTTATAAACATTAAAGTGTACATGCACATTGAACCAGCAATTATATTCTGGGCCTGCATCCAGTGGAAAATGAAGTGTCATATAGCAATAAAGTGGTAAAAAACTTTTATTATGCTTTGTTAGAAATAAAAAAAATATTAAAAGCATTCCAAATATCTGTCAGTAGAGGAATGTTAAATGAATTATGGCAAATCAATAATGTGATATATGATTTGATATATTTAGTTCAATCCAAATACATTGTAAAATGAGAAAAGTAGGATACAGAGTAATGTTTTTCATATAAAATTGGGTTTTTTTGTTTTTGGGGGTTTTTTTTTAGAAAGAGACTTATAATCAGCTTCACAGGAAAACTTTCTTAGATTGTGATTACTGAGTCCAAAAGGACAAAAATAAACTTAGTGTAATAAATAAATTCCATTAAAGTGTTGTAGCAATAAGATTAGACATTTAATTGACATTATTTGAGACTTGCAAATTCTGTGTAAATTCACAAATTAACGGTTAGTTTTTTTAAGAGAATATTATCTTTTGTTTCTCTTTGTCCCTTGTTTCTGTTACACAGTGCTTGACATATACCTATTACTCAATGGATGGATTAGTATTCATTGAATTATTTATAAGTTTTAAATTATCTTTAAGAATATTTGACTTATGTGTTCATTCCTAGATTTCCTGCATATTTCATAACTAAGATAGTGGTGATAATGTTTGACTTGTACAGTTGAAATTTCAAAATAATAGACATTAGACCTATACTTATATTTCCTTATTACTACAAGGTAAAAGCAAGAGATGGAAATCTAATTGTTAATTTAATATAACTTCCACTAGTCAAAAGTGGAAAACCTTAGAAAACTGTAACCAAGGGAAAGGTGGTACAGGCATATAGTCCCAATACTCTTAGCTAGATCCTATTTCAAGGCAAAGAATAAAATGGAACAGGAGTGTAACTCAGTACAAAGACCCTGTATCAATGCCCAATAGAAAAAAATTCGAAGTTTTTTTTCCTAGAAATAAACAATATACCTTATAATTTTCTATATTGTGAACACTATATACTTTTATGCAAATAATTTTAATGTTCTTCATTGAGATTTTGTATTTTAGAATGTGCAGAATGTACAAAATATATTTTCACATATTTTTCAACAAATTAAAACCATAGTAATGCATGTCTTAATCCCTTTTCTCATTGCTGAGATAAAATACCTGACACTTAAGGTTAAGCTTATTGAGGTCACAGTTTGTAGATATTTCAGGCTGTGACCAACTGGCTCCAAGGCAGAGTGATTTGGCAAAGGAGAACAGTTCATGGTGGGCAGACTGTAGCAAAGCAACAAAGGACCTTAATAGCATCTTTCTAAACCCTTTTATGTTCTGTGTAGGCTACCAGGATTAGGGCAGTGCCAAACCAATAAGTGGATCAAACTAGTAAACACACACCCTTAAACCCAGCATCGCACCATGAATCAGTCACACACTGTACATTCAGCCACCTCTGCAAAAGCCCCATCTGAGACTGCATGAGGCTTTGGGGGACATCTAGTCTTAACCCATAACAATACAATTATCTTATTTGCATTTCAGAATGTAATAGACGGGTAAACTTTAATACTAGGATGATATTATGTTTGAAAATTCAAGCTAAAAAATTGATGTTTATTTTCAGATATGTTGATCTGATAGATAAGTTCAATCATTCAATAGTAGGTAGATAGACAGATAGATAATTACCACTATATGAGAGGAGAAAAATAAAGAGCTCAGACTGAAAAAGAGTTTTACTTTTAAACTGGGTTACTGTTGCCAAGGGTTATGTTCATTATTTTGTTACTGAGAGAAAAATCACAGAATATTTCATTCACTGTTTTTATATATATGTTTTGATATCGTAAGTGTCTCTTTATAGAAAACTCATTTCCTGCAAAAAAAATTTAAACTAATGCTAACAGAGTTGAAGACCTCAGGTGTCTTTTACTCTCATCTTTGCTTTTGTGGTATGTTTTGTGAAATGTTGGTCCTGAAGACATGATGCTATTTAAAACACAAACTTTATGAAAACTTCTTACACAGGAAATATTCTTATTTTTATTTTCTAAAATTGTATATAGAAGAGGTCACTGCACCTTTGAAATAGTTTATGTAAGCAAGAGGCAATGTAATAGAATTTTAATGTTTTAATTTTCCTTTTAATATTCATTCCCAGTTTGTGTCATTTTCTTATCTGTGTTTGTATGTTAGGAAAATTAATGCATTGTTATTTATGCTGTCTTTAGCTATGAGAAAATTCTTTCTCAGAATATCCTCTTTTAGGACCGGAGATTATAGTTCAGCAGCACAGCACCTGCCTGGCAAGTACATGGTCCTGAGTTCAATTCCTGTTACCAAAACAAACAAACAAACAAACAACCCAGTATACTTCCTTTTGTTAGATTTGTTTGGTTAACCTGAAACAGTTTGGATGGTGTCAAAGTTGTGTTTATTCCTTTTTTCATTCATCATCAGCCATGGTCAAAAAGTCACCAAGTATACTTAGCATTCTTAGGACTCTAGCTCTACATTTTTAACTTAAGCACAATTGAATCTGCGCATAACTATGACCAAGATATTTTGCCAGATATATTCATCAGATGGTTGTTCCAGTATATTCCAGTATATTCTAAATATGCAGACATCAGCAGGTCTTCCGTGATTAAACGCTAAACAGAGGTTTAATGCATTGCATTTTTATGTGTTTATCGTACCAGTAACCCAGAAATAAAATTATACTTTTGCAAACCCTGCCATTCTATCAAATCAACTACACGAACATTTCTGTTCCCTTCCAATTATCCATCTGCATTCATGAATTTTACATATTTGTAATCATGGGGAAGGCACAACTGGGTTTCATTTAATCTCAAAGCAAACACATTGGCTCTGAACAGTTTTGTTCTGTCTTTGGGGTCTAAACACTATATGAATTCCCATTGGTTCAGCTTCACCTGTAGCTAAAATATCTTACTGAAATACTGAATTATTTAAAAATGTCCATCTTTCCACATTCAGTGCAATAATATTCACATAAATATATACAGTTTCATAAAGATGCAGTTTTTATCAGCAGATTAAAATGCTGTTTTAACCATGATCATCTGGAAATACTGTGTGTGTGTGTGTGTGTGTGTGTGTGTAGTGTGTGAGTATTCACTTTTATTCCATATAGTTATTATAAGAATGTCTGGATCATTTCAGAGAAATAAAATAAAATAAAATAAAATAAATTTGTAATGACATCAAAAGATAACTCCTATGCATTTTGACAACTGAAGAAGTTGAAGACATAAGCAAAAGCTTTTATAGTAGATACCTATAACAGATGTTTATCCCAGGAAAATCTATAATATTCAGCACATCTTGTCATGGTAATGAAACAAGAAATCAGCAGATATCATCTTGTGTCAGCTACTAATAAACAAGTTAATCCCAAGCTTATGTAATGTTAACTTTCTGAGAAGTGGTCATATTTTTGTCTAGACAGTATAGCTATAAACAACTCACCTCAGTTTGTGGTTATCTATTGTCAATATCACAAAAGCTTTTCATGAAATTCAAAAGAATGTCTCCTAGATATATTTATTCATAGCACATATGAGATAAAACTTCCCAAGGAGCAACCCAATTAGAGATGGTAATTTTTCTAGATCCATGACTAAAGTGAAGATGTATTTCATATTTCAACATCCATTAGTATATATTTTAGGCAGAGCATCCTAGATCGCTCACTCACTTATAGAAAGACTATATTTGCATTAAGTGGAGAAACAGTGCAATGAATTAGGAAATTCTGTAGTACATCTTACTATGTTAGTTCTTACTTGCAGGAAATAGAAATCTGGTCGATTAATTAGTAGAAGATAAAGATTTAAGAAAAAAGATCTTTCCCTGTCACTAGAATCCCATTCAAGTGATAGGAAACCACTCATGCAGATTTAGTTTGTCAGATATCTAATGTCTCTGGCTGACTTCAGGAAAATTCCCTAATGGCTGTGTCCATGGAGTAAGAAGTCAGCAGTGTAACAACTTCCTCCAGCAGCCACCATGTTAGTGGCTCTCTGTTCAAGAAAATCTCCGCACTACTGTACTTGCCTACAGCAACATCTAAATCAAACTATGATCAGCTTTCCTCTCCTTCTTACTTCTAAATCTCACCCTATGCATTTGACTGACAAAACCTAATTCACATGAAAAAACCTTGTTGACTTGGGTGTTTTAAGAAATGTTTTGAAGTCATCAGCCTTTGAAAGCATATAAATTATGCCAAATGGATATACACTATTCCCAGAACACTTGTGCATTCAACTCCATCTTTTTCTATTTTAGCTGTTTTGAGACAAGTTCTCACTTTGTAGCCCAGGCTGGCCTCAGACTCCTGGTGATTGTCCTGCCTCAGCCTCCCAAGTGCTGGGATTATGGGAGTGCCCCACCACACAGAGCCCTCAATTCTTTTCAGTATCTGAATTTCTGTATGTCTGTTGGCTAGGCTCATCATACGTTCTGGTGTGTTTGGGACAGTTAGCATGTGTATCTGTTATCCCACTATAAAAAATGCCTTCTTTCAATTCTTTCATTGTCTTCCAGTTTGCTAAGTCTATTCACTGTGTGTACGTGTATCTTATCCTAAATGATGTAGGGAGTAAAAGGGAATTTCATTAACTGGTCCATATCTTATAAGTCAACTGTTACTGTTATGAAGGAATGATGAACATTCACATTAGAGGATAAAAGTGCTCCGTGGTCACATAGTAAGTAAGAAAGCAGAGAGGAAATAAATTTAAGCATGTTGCTCTTTCTAGGACTAAATAACTAGGTAATCTCTGGCTCAGTATAATCAATTTTATTCTGATAACTGATTTTTGTTTATTATTCAAGTAAGTGTCTATGCACTGTGTATCCACCCATTAATTTATTCTATACAATAATTGTGTACCTTGTGTGAGGTAAACTATAAGCTATTTTTTCTAGAGAGTTTCACTACATAGTTCAGCCTGGACTTGAATTCACTTTGTAGCCCAGTCTGGCCTAGAACTCACAGCATTCTTCCTGCTTCAGCCTCCCAAGTAAAGAATTACAGGTTTGTACCACCACACCCAACAATCGCAGCACTCTTGAGTTATTCTTAAGGTTCTAGTAGTATCTACTGAGTGAACAGATATTTTCACTCACATTAAGCTGATGATCTAGACAGCAGACATATGAAAATGCTACAGAGAAGCACACAAAAGATAGGTATCACAGAGAAAACTGGGTGAGGGTCACTACAAAACCTGGGCAGTCACAAATTTAAAGAAAGCTTCATTAGCCATAAACTAGGTCAAATCATCATGAAAATGTTGGTGTCAAAGCATTTGAGGCAGAAAATTGGAACCGTGTGGTAGGAGCGTGTTTGCAGAGTTTGCAGGAGGAGGAGGAGGCTGATCTAGGTGATGTGGATTAAGGAGGACATGAATTGGAGATGAGTTCAGAGAATGTTTTAGTTGTTATCTAAAATGGCCCCCAAAAGGCTCGTTGGGTGGAAGGTATTTTGTTGCCAGCTGGTGAGCTTTTTCAGAAGTTGTTGGGTCAGGAAAGCTCTAAGTTCATCAGGATTTAACCCAATCATAGTTCATACTGGCTGGGTTTATTAAGAGGTCAGACCTAAAAAGGATGGAACAGGTCACTGAAACTGTGGCTTGGAGGATTGTGTTTTGTTCTCTGCATTTCTCTTTAAGGCACTTGTTTCTCTCTTGGATTGCAGACCTCCCTAAAGTGAACAGTTTTGTCTTGTCACATGCTCCGTGGCGCGACGTCTTGCCACTCCACAGTTCCATAAACAATGAGATCTGGGGGTGTGGACTAAACCCATTGTGACTGTGAACTGAGCATAACTTTTCTCTCTTAAACTCTTCATATCTAGTGTTTTGCCATAATGATGAAAAGAAGACTAACAGAGATACTGCGAGTATGCATGTGTGGGTGAATGTGTGTGTGTGTGTGTGTGTGTGTGTGATTTTGTGTGTGTGTGAGTGTGTGTGATTGTGTGTGTGTGTATGTGTGTGTGTGTGTGTGTGTGTGTGTGTGTGTGTATTGCTGGGGAAAAAAAACAGGATAACCTAAGAGTTCAACTCTGAGTTGAGATAGGAAGCTATGTTACTAATTTTGCATCTAGGATTATTTTAATAAAAAATGCAGTGATTTTATCATGGTGAAAAACCATAATTCAAAATGATCATAATTGTTACACAAAAGGAAAAGAATTGTAATATTGTATGTATTATCTAGTTCATTTAATACTTAAATTCTTTGCCAATAAAATAAGATAATAAAAAATATTGTCAAAAGGAATCAAATTATATATAAATAAATTTGCTTAGAACAAACTAAATGTTCAAGCAATAAGGAAGTTATTATTAGCTTATGTAAGAAACATTTTTAATATACTAAACATCATAGTTTGCTAATTGCATTTCTTTGTTATTTATGAACCAAAGAGCTAGGTTATTAAATCTTATATGATATTTAGCCATCCATACATATACATACATCACTAGTCTTAAATCCTTTAACATGTGCAATAAAAGAATCCAGCTGTTTCAATATAATGGATAAGGTTATTATTAGTTTGATAGAATGATTTAATTGTAAAATGAATTAGAAAATTCCTTTTGAGGCTATAAAATGCATTTTAAACTAAAGTCAGGAAATAAATATTCAGTATCTGTTATGCCAGATTCTATTGAAGGCACTAATATTACAAAATGAATACGACATTACATTCTAACATGGAAGATGGTGAAACTGAAGATGTCATTGGACGCTGTGTGAGCAGAAAACAACATTGTCTTTAGCTGAATCTGGAACTGAAGTGTCTTGGATAGTTTTCAGAGGAAGTGAGTCGTAAATCAGTCTCTTTCTCTCTCTCTCTTTCTCTCATTTCCTTCTAAAATCAATAGACACCATGAAGGAAAAAGTTTCATGTTTCTTAATCTAACCGTGCAATTCATACCTGTGGTTACTAAACAACTTTTGATGCTTACTCATAAGCCCATTTTAATACATACTTGGACTTCTCTCTGCCCCCAACAATAATATTGGCATTGATAGTACTGGCCTCCAGGATCCCAAAATGATGTGAGCTATTCTAACCATCATGTAAGTAATTCTCTGGCAACTAGTACTATATATGCACAATAAGTATTGAGAATCTTGTATAATTAGGAATCTTGTAATATCCACATTCATTTCAGCATTTGGGAAAAGAGTTCTTCAAGTGCAAAATTAATTTGCCTTCTTAGACTCTACCGTTTAAGTTTCTTGTAGATTTGCTTTAGCATAATTTGTTTCATAATATTATGTAAAATCTTCAATATCCAGAATGAACTGATAGCATGCTACTCTATCTATAATTCATGAGACACCTATCTTTGAATAAATACAGATACCTTTAATTTCCTGTAAATATAACTACATCTAAGAGGAAACAGGAAATTCAATTCCATTTCATACAAATCTCTTAGACACTGTCATGTAAAATATACACATGCTCTTTCATAAGAGTCTGAGTTAGCTTTTCTTATAAAACTGACTTTAAAACATTTTTTCGTTTCCAACTGTGTGGAAATTATTATGTTTCTTTTCCCTTCTTCCCAAAATATATCCCAAATTCCTTTCTTCCACTCCTCCAAATGATAATTATCACCTAGATAGCTATCTATGCACTAAAGTAGGAGAGATAGAGACCAACAGAGACAGAGAGTGACAGAGAGACAGAGAGACAGAGGGAAAGATCTTACTAATATGTACTTCACTGTTCAGGCTTCATGAAGAACAGCATGCAATATGGTTTGACTAAGGGTAAAAGAGTTAGTGTTGATGTAAAAGAACGAGCGAGTTTTGATCCCATTCGTACAATGCTGAGAAGTTTATTGAGGCAAACAAATCAGAGAAAGAACATTACAACTCAAGACAGAAGTCTGTAAAAGGACAAGAATCGATCTTACGAACAAGCGGGACACGTTAGGTGAGCAGTAAGCAGTTCAGCCTGTCTGTGTAGCCTTAGTATTGTATTGGACAAGTTCTGTGTTGCATAGACATAAAGCAGACAGACGTGATATTAAAGAATGTGCTTTTCAGTTGCATTCTTTACACATTTTGAGAAATGAATGATACTATTAGGATTATACATTAACAAACATTTAGTAAGGGAACAAAACAAATTTAAGGGATACACTGATTTTACAATCTATGAAATTGCTTACCTGACAAAAAATAAATGTGCAGGAAAAAGAGGAGATAAAGGTTATTTCCAGCATTTGTGTAATTCTTAGATAGAAATCGACTGTACTGACTTTTATGTTTTATTTTATACTAAGAATGCAAGACTTATTTCTAAATATTTCCTCATTGTAGTTGCGTCTCACACTCTGTTCTAGTGGAAAATTCATCCTTTAAGTAAGAGTTTTCTTCAGCTTAGGAAATTATCTATTTTGACTTACAAAACATGGCAAATTATTCATTCTTGTCTTATGCATATCTAGGTTCAAAAAAGTAAAGGTAATATGTGGTTCAAACTTCATCATTAACTGCCACAAATTATCACAGTGAGTTTTTGAAAGGGGTATAATTTTATTCATAAAAATAGAATAAAAATCTTGTGAGAAAATGAAACAGAATGAGTTATTTTAAGTAGGATTTATAGCTATACATTTCATGTGAACTGCCTTTTCAAAGGGCTTCTGAAAATTTAGGTAGCAGTCTAAGTACTTAATCTATATTTCATCTCTTTGGCCTTAGAGTTAAGAGGATAACATTTAAGATTCAGCAATGTGTGAGTTGTCTTTGAGATTTCTTATTCAGGTAAGATTAAATCCTCTACAGTTAACTCCTCATTATCCATGCTAATATGGCATGAAAGCCAGTAAACCAGATGAAGAATGTGGACATATCCACATTCACATGCTTGTGCGTTTTAGCATGTTAGCCAGTGTTTTCCTGTGTGTAGTGTATGGCCAGCAAAAGGGCCATGTGCATGTTAAGCTTTGAATTAGCCCCTGCTGCCAGTAATTTAGTTGGCTCAACTCAAGTAGTTTTCTGAATACACCATTGTAGAAAATAATAGAGATTTAAAATATATTTTTAAATTAAACAGTGCTTTTATACTAAAGTGAGTTAAAATTTAACTGGCATATAAACCTCAGTATGCTTTAACTCATATCCTTGTTTAGGGTTATTTGTGATACGATAACTTGAGTCTATTCATAGCTATTTTCAAGTACACAATACACAATTGCTAGCTGTAGTCAACATAATGTCATATAGCTTTCTTGAGTTCCCCTTGTTTGTCTGAAATTTTATATCTTTCAACCAATGTAACCTCAAAACACCCATTCCATGCATCTAATGATTATTATTGTGCTTCCCCTTCTGCAATTTCAATTTTTAAAATTCCACATATGAGCAATACCCCAGAGCATTTTTAGGCTTCCTTATTTTTCTTAATACTATGTCTTCCAAATCTATTGTGGTGACCAAATAAAAGACTTTCTTCATGCTCAGGTATATACATATTTTCTTTGCCTGTCCATCTCATGTTACCATCTCTTGGCTGCTGTAAAGACCATTAAAATGGCCATGAAGGTATAGTTATTTCTTGCACATGCAGACTCTCTGTCCTTCAGATACATACCAGTGGAATGGGAGAATTTTGTGGAAGTTTTACTTCTAATTTTGGGAGGAAACTCCATATTTTCCACAGTGGTTGTCCAAATTTATTGAAAACATTTTTATTCCGAAAATATTCACCTGAAAAGAATAAAAATGTTATCATAGTTGATAGCAATTTAGGGATATATACTATTACAATACTTCCAAAAATTCTTCCAATTCTGGGTTAATAATATCAATAGCCTATTCCCTCAGACTTTTAATATAAAATAATTTTCTGACAAATACACAGGTAACAATAGGAATTCACATTGTTAGAAAATGTGTAGCAGCTCTAGAAAGTGACAATGACTTGAAAAAAATTCTTACAAAACTAATAGAAATATTCTTTATTATTTAGTCTCTCAAAACTGCTGTCAATATCTCTTTTCATATATTTATCATTTATTCACTATTTTCATGAATCTTCCCCTGGTTTTCTGTCTGCATAGTTTTGTTTTTAGGAAATTATTGTCATAAAACCAACCAATGGATTTGAAATATAGTAGTTATATAGTATGAATTCCATCTGCAGTGATCATAGTTGAATACTTGAGCTTTATTTATTATTTCTGTGATGTTATTCATTGGGAAATAGTGAGGTATTGCAAGGGATATTACTGTATTAAGTATGTAAATATCTTTAATACATACAATGGCTTAAAATAATGAGGTGGTTGTATTCAACATTCTAAAGTCGTGGCAAACTAAAAACACTACAGAAAACATATTAAAGAAAAGTCAACAATAATTAATATGAGACATGTGTATACATTACTTAAAACTTAGTATTGTTGTCCAATAGAAAAGAAACTGCTATTTAAAGATGCCATTGGAATACTGATATAAACTTCATTTAGACAAGATTGGGCACATTAAGTTTGGTACAGCCATAGACCTCACCTCCATTTAAAAGCATAGAATGAATACTGTTTCTCTTGTTGCTGTCATATTTTTCTCATCGTAGAGTGAGAATGTGATTGTGAAAGAGAAAGTTAAGTGTAAGGTTGCCTTTTAATATTTTAGCTGAGTACATGTGGGATATGTTATGTAATATTACATACAATTTTGTGAAAATGGTAGTAACTGACATAACTAATGATTTGATTTAAAAAATATTCAAGGTTTCTTCTTGCCATGTTATAATGTCATACTACCTTTCTTCTTTTAAAAATACGTGCTTAACATTCATAACTTGTATCCAATATGTATCTTGGGAGAAGTACTGTTTTTTCATACAAGGAATCGAACTCAGGACTTTGTACTTGTCAAACAGGTGCTGTGCCACTGAGCTATATCCCCTGCCCTTTGGAGAAGTATTCTAATATGTACTTTAGGCATTTAACAGTGGTCGTAGAAGGCTCTTAGGTGTACAGCAGAGTGACACTGACAAAGCATACGCATATATTAGTTCCTTGAAGGCTAAATTTATTTTCTTTAAATGTTACTGGCAAATTATCAACCTGAGAAAATAGTTGCACATATAACTTGCATAGGCAATAAATGTATGTCAGTGTAAATATATTTTCCAATAGTTCAAAAGATTTTTATGAATCCTGGGTCAGCCAGGGCTATGTGTTCAAGGTGAGACCTTGTCTGCAAAAAAGCATGAAAATAAACTTTTTATTATTTAGATTATAATCTTTAAACTTAACATTTTTATAATATAAATTTCAAATCTTTTGTATCTTTTCCATAAGAAATACCCAGGTTTATAAAAAAAAGTAGCAAGAACAATAGTGTTCTTGAAAAATGGCAACTAATGATGGCGACCTTGTATACTTAATAGTAATTTATTGTAAAAAGATCAATGTTCAATGTAAACATTACAAATGTCATTAAAATGTTTAAAATTTATAATGTTTCTAAATACACCAAGAAATTTACATATCAAAAAATCACTGAACTACGGTAAAACTAATGAAGAGGTACTTGGGAAACTCCATCTCTAGCTTTAAAGTCCAGGTCTGAGACAACAAATGGGCCATTTGTGTTCTCTCTTAGATTCTTCTGTAAACCAATCAATCAAAGTCCCAAGGAAACAGGACAGATGTGGAAAGGTATAACTACTGGCCCTGATGTCCACTTGCTTGGACTGAGAAAGGGTTAGCAGGTTAGTAAAGCTCAGCTCTAGGTGTATCTGGGTTGGTCATAGAGTCATGACTTTGGGAGCCAAATGGTCCTCGGCCTCTTTCCTCTTTGGTCTCACAATGCCCTCTCACCATAATGTTTCTGTATTGGAGCCACCTAAGCATGAAATGAATCCTCTAAAAATGTAAACTAAATTAAACTCCTTAAGGTGTGGGTGTCTCAGCAAAAGTGAAGCTAAGTAATATAGAGAGCTTGAAAATGATTGAGAAACAGAGGCAAATCAGAATGCAGTAGTTTAAGAAAAAGCAGAGTTGTATAAATCTAAACAGGAAAAAAAATCCTAGCACATCAGGGGTAAAGAAAATGAAAAAGAATTGTTACAAAGACAGCATTAGAGCTCTGTCTGAGGAATAGCTAGCATAATATTTGCATATTCTGTAGGTTTTCTCTTTACTCTGTTGTCTGATTCTTTTGCTGTGCAGAAGTTTTTTTTTTTAATTGGACATGATCTTGGAAGTAGCGTAACAGATGATGTATAAAGAAAATGTATTTATACACAGTGAAGTACTACTTTGCAATAAAGAAGGATACACTTGAGTCATTTGTAAGACAATGGATGCAGCTTGAGACAATAACGATAAATGAAATAAATTAGACACAAGCTTAAGTATCACATGTATTTCTTATATAAGAAGCCAAAGTGTAAATAAATATAAAATAAAAGAAAGATAATAGGAGGTAGTGAGAGAGACCTTTCACAACTGGAAAAATGATCAAGAGATGGAGAGAGAGGACAGAGAAGAGGGGGGAGAGATAAAAAAATAATTGATATATGTTACATGCATATGCCAAGTCCCCACAAAGAATGTAATCATTATGAGGTAAAACAACACAGTAAATAAATAGTATTGACAGTCTTGGGGGCCACTAGCTTCCAAACGTACAACCAGATAATGGATGGCTTGCTTCACTGTGTTAAAAGGAAAAGAGAAAGGAATAATTTATGGTAATGGATTTCAAATGGGAATAGTTTTCCCCAGCAGTATTTGGCAATACTTGGAGACATTTTGGTTTATCATCGCTATAAAATGGCGCCACTTCCATCTTGCATAGAGACCATAGATCCTGGCAAACATCCCGCAATCAACGATAGATGTCGTTGCTTCTCATTGCCTAGCAAGGAGTGATCATCCCATGCTGTCAGTGGGAAGTTAAGAAGCACTGATGTTTTGGGGAAAGGTTTTTGACACATAGCATGCAAAATATGGTCACATCCTAAATACTGGAACTGTGAATACGTTGCTGTAAATGCCAAAGGAGACTTTGCAGATGTGGTTAAATTACAGATTCCAAGAAGCAGGGTTTTAATTTGAGAAACCCCGTGTAATCAAAAGGTCTTGTTCTTTTCATTGTTTATTTATTATTAGTATATGTTTGGTGACGTAATGATCACATTCCTTGTGAACTTGTGAAGAGTCAGATAAGGGAAATGATGTAGGAGAGGCAAAACGAACATAATACAACAGAAGCAGAAATAAGCATGAAAAAGTGCACAAGAGAGTTAAAATGTTATTCTGCTGGCTTTGACAATGAAGGAAGAGGTAATAAACCAAGGAGTTAAGGAGGCAGCTAAAAGTAGGAAAATTCAACAAAATTGATCTTCGTCTAGGGACTCCCACAAGAACACAGACCTAATGGCACTTTGAATTTTAAATTAGTAAAGCCCTGTACAGATTTCTGGCCTTCAGAATTGTCAGATTATGTTATGCTGTTTGAATGCAATGAGGAATGGTCCAACAGCCACAGAAAATCAATTAATGTTGTATTTGAGTTAGACCTCAGGTAGAAATGGTCAGAGTCAGAGAGATCACTATGATAGCCGGCGAAGGAGTAGAGAGTGACAAATAGGAGGAAATAGCAAATAAAATGTGCACCTGAAAATAAAACAAGGATTGAAAAGATTTATTGTACTTAAAAGAAATCATTGTACTTAAAAAGAAGTCATAGCATTCAAAGGGATTCTGGGTCATATTAGGGCTAGAGACACTGCAACACTGGCTCAAGATGTAAAAGGGAAATTAGGAGTGTTGAACAGGCCTTTTCATCTTTAAGAAATAAAAGAAATAGCAGCATCTGGCAGAAAATATCATGGGGGCCGCAGAGCTGTGTGTTTGTGTTTATATGCTCTGTGTTTTTTAGAGAACCTTGTGCATGTGGAAGATGAAAGTAAAAGCAATTGAAAGACATGAAAAAAGAAGAAAGAAAGTCTCCTAAAGTGTGAGCTGCATTGCATATAGCCAATGTCTAAACTAGAATGAAAATAAAAGATGGAAGCATGAGAATGAATGGAAAGCACTTATAAATGGGTAGGCAGCAGGAAGTTCTGGAAATTTCTGACTGGTGATTGCCTCTCTTGTCTTACAAACTTGGAGGCAAGTGCTCATGGTGAAGTAATGTTTTGATGAGGGAAGTGGTAAGGGGTGGTACAACTGAAAAACAAGATTCAAGTTAGAATATCTGAAAATGAGCCTGTCAAATAGCAATGCATTAGAGTTTTAGAGAACCATATCTGTTAAAATCTATTCTTGCAGTCTTTGTGACGAGAGCAGACTGTGGACACAGTCTTAGGGAAAATCTATAACACACAGTCATCCGTCGAAATAAGAGCCTGAGGTAAACCAATGTCTTTAGGAAGAGGTACAATTTCAGGTAAAAAAACTGGAGGCTACAATTTTACAGATTGTTGGCAGTAATAAAAGATTCTTTTTAAAAATGAAAGGGAATAATCATAGAATAGTGAAGAAGAAAGGAGAGACTACTTAAGAAAAGAGCGATATCTGGTCATGTAGTAGTATGCTTCGTAAGTCCACGTTAAACTTCTTTTTATAAAATTTTATGTATGCAGAAAAATGTTATGTTTTCTTTTGCTTAGAATTTATGATATGTGTGCCTTTAAATGTTTAAGTCGAAGTGATTTATGTCCCTTTATTGGTGACATAGTCACCTCTAAAAGGAAATAGCCCAAGGTCAGTTATAGAATATTGAATCACACTTTCATTAAACCTGAAACAATTAGAATTAATAGAATTTTCTAAACGGAATAAAGGTTATGCCAAGGTTTTGCTGACTGGACTGCAATGTTATTGCCTTGGATTAGATATAAAAATGACCTTAAGTAATTCTCCTGATAATTATGTGCTGGTACACAGGGTTTCAACTTACTTCACAGAAACACTTACCTAGGTAATATGATGATATCTTAACATAGCAAATGATTATTATTTCAGTATTCTTAATCACCAAAAAGGAGATTATGGCTAATATCAAACTAGGATTTGCATTGTACTTAGAAATTTCTGATGCAGCTCATTAAAATGAAGAGCAATGTCTCTATAATTTATTTCACAAGAGTTACCTAGCAACATTCATGATTTCAATGGCATATTTTACAAGGAATTTATAAATCTCTTCAAATTTTTTTTAATTTTCTCTACATATCTATTAGTTTGAAGTTATCATTCATCCATTCAGGCTCTAATAGGAATCACTATTAAAAGGTTTGGGATGAGAAGCAACTAGTATTTCTAACAGAAAAAATAACAATCAAACCTGAAACAGTAACAAATATACTAAAAGTTATGACTAAATTATAAAGAAAATCACAATTTCAGTTATAAACAAACATGCAGTTGAACTCAGTGTCACTTTTCAGAAGACTTAAAAATAATATGCTTTTGACAGAAATTTAGTAGTAATTATTGATGAGTAACTACATCAGATTCTTCTTCATCTGAAACACTGGCAGTCAGATAAAACTTATGTTCATAAAGCTCTAGTATTTCCTTTATTTAGCCAGAAAAAAATACTTTGTAAACAGTACTTGTTAAATTCACATAACGTAGAAAATAAAAGCCACCAATAACCTTATCATATATTTAACATTTTGCCCTGTTTCTTAGAGGTCTTTGTAGGAACAAAGTTGTCCACATCATCACAGTTGTCAACATAGCTCACATTTTATGTGGTATCTCTAACTATTTAACCCTGTTGTAAGCATTTTTCAAATTTAGAAAGGTACCTGGAAAGAGAATTCCTGGGTCAAATGGAATTTCAAGTTTCAGGTTTTTCAAGCATCTCCATACTGATTTGCATATTGGTTTTACCAGTTTACACTCCATCAGCAATGTAGAAGGGTTCCTTTTATTTTCTTTCAACCTTTCCAGCATTTGCCTTTCTTTAATATCTTCTTAATGAGAACTATTTTTTTCTAGAGTAAAGTGGAATCTCAGTGTTCTTTTAATTTGCATTTCTCTAAAGACCAGAAATATTGAACATATTAATATATTTGTTGGCTATTTGTACATCTTCTTCTGACAAATGTTTATTAACTTCAGGTGTTTATTTTTGATTGAGTCTTTTATTAGAGAATTCTAATATATTTTAGTATGTTGAATATTGTAAGTATTAGTCCTTTGTCAGATGTGTACCTAACAGGAATTATAGGGAGGTGGGAAAACTAGGTTAGGTGAGGGTACTAGATTTGACATTTGAACTGAGACCTGATTTATAAAATAGACAAACCAATTAATGTACTGGGTAAGGAAAATTTAAGGCAGAGAAGCTTGGGTACTTTTGGATAAACTGTAAGTTATGATATTCGGAGAAGTTCTGGAACTACCCTCCACACACACAGGCAACATTACCCAGCCATTATTTCTGTGGCTGACTCTGCCTAATCACACAGGACTTGACACAACTCAGGAGGCTTCATCCACCATTATTGTGTATATGCTGCTTTTACTACACTGTATATTCAGATTCTTTTTTTAAGTATTAACTTTGTCTTTATTCTCAGGCATGTTCCACACATTGCAGTATATTTAGTAACAGCAATCTAAATGCCATCAGCAGAAGAGTGAATAAGAAAACTGTGGGAGACTTTAGAGTAACATCAATTTCTTATAACTGGGATGATGTGCAATCTAGAATAGGCTTGAATGAGAGTCAGTATGGTATTATTGTGGTCCTCCTCTATAGTCACCTTTGAATTATGGAGGAAGCATCAAAATATATTTCTAGTTTCTTATTTCCACATAGCTCTAGGTGGTTGATCTTCCAGTGAGGGAACATTTGCATGAATTTGTTATGAAAAAAGTAAGCCAAAGTTTTCATTTGCAGGGTCAGGTTCTTTTACTCTGCTCTAAATTAGTTGTGCTCCTTCAAAAGAAATTACCAGCAGAGTGAAAAGAAAACTCCCAGAATTGGAAAGAATTTTAGCCAACAACCCCTCAGACAAAGGATTTATATCAAGAACATATAAAGAATTGAAAAACATCAAACCGTCTAAATTCAAAGAACCTCTTCAAAAATGGGCAACTGAGATGAACACTCAGATCACAGATAAAGATATACAAATGGCAAATAAATACATGAAGAAATGTTCACCATCACTAGTCATTTGAGAAATGCAAATTAAAACAACATTGAGATTTCATCTCCTTTCTGAAAGAATAGCTGCCATCAAGAAATCAACTGATAACAAATGTTGGTGAGGCTGTGGGGAAAAAGGAACACTGCTCCACTGTTGGAAGGAGTGTAGATTGGTGCAACCACTATGGAAATCACTATGGAGAATTCTCAGAAGACTAAGACTGGAAGCTCCATTCAACCCAACTATTCCCCTTCCAGGTATTTTCCCAGAAAAATTGAAAAGATCATATCACAGTGATATATGTGCACCAATGTTCACAGCAGCACAATTTGTAATAGCTAAATCTTGGAAACAACTAAGATGCCCATCAAACACAGAGTGGATGAACAATATGTGGTATTTTTATACAATGGAGTTTGCTCAGCTATGAAGAAGGATGATCTTGAGGTCTTCATAGGGAAATGGAGACAACTTGAGACTATCCTCATTAGTGAAATAAATAAGAATCATATTTATAAATACCACATTGTGTCTCTAGTGTAAAAAGTAATAAGAACTATAGGAGTAATAAAACCCAGTATGTGCAATTGCTACTATAAAAAAGAGAGGAAAAGAGGGTGCTATAAAGGATATAATTGCATGTATGTTTAAGTGTGTAAGATGAAAGACCATACTACTGTTTTTGTTATATTAGGGAGCAGAACTGTTAACAGTCTCATTGCTTGAATGTGTACTTTGCATGTTTTAAGTTTATAACTTGAAAAACTATTTCCAAGATGACAGTATGTAAGTTATCAAGTAATGATTTTTTAGTATTTTTTGTTCTTTTCTTTTTTCCCTTGGAATTTTCTATCATTGCTACCCTTTTTTCTATTTTGTTTGTTTTGTTTGTTTTTAAATAAAATTTTAAAAAATAAATTAGTTGTGTTCATTTACTTCCAAGGAGTAAAAACATTATAAAATTTTAAATATTCAATATTATCTTCTTTAATTTTAGGAGAAAATAATAAGCAACAGACATAATTTTAAACTACATGATAGTGTCAAATGAAACTTGTCTGGCCATTTTCGAATGTACTCTGTTAATGTGGCATTTTCAGAAGGATAATTATGATATCAATAAGAGTCATAGTCAAAATTCTGGCCATTATGAAGATTGTGATTTCCTGGAACTTTTAAACTTGTTAGATGTGGCTAAGGAATACTGAATATATAAGAATAGTAGAAAATGAGGAAAAGAAATAAAAGACAGAAGGACAGGGGAAAGTAAGAGAGGAAAAGGAAAATGTAAGTGACTCATTTTGTAAAAAGGTGCAATTATTAATATTTGACTGTATGGAAAAATTGTCATGATTTGTGAAAATTAACTCAAAAATTAACAGAGGAAAAATCAACTTAGTTGAAAATCAAGGCAGAATATTAAAAATGCAAGTGTAGAAAAATATAAAAAACTCCACTTATGAAAAATTGTATTATATTGTTATATAATGTAATATATAGAAAATTGATAATTGTATTATATTCTTTTCTTTATCCTTTATTAATTAATTTTTCACAAATCTATCAACATTGATATAATGATAAATGCTTTTCAGTTGTTAAAACATGCTTAAATATTCTTGAATTTACAATTACAGAAATAACACCATGAGGTCAACCCATCTGTTTTCTTGATATATATTCTTCAACATTTCTTTTCTTTCTACAACACTTTTCATGTAGCCAGGAGACTGGCTCTTTAGGGATACCATCTTAGTTGATTTTGAAAGTCGTCATCCATGACAGTTCAGCTTCTCAGTTCAGTATATTTTTACATGAATGTACTTGGCCGTTTGTACACGTACTTACTGTAAGAAAAACAATATTTTAAGTGTTCAAATAAATACGCTTTTTACAGCAGGTAAAATGTAATTATTAAACTATTCCAGCAAAAGTATTTTTAAAAATGTTTCCACAGCTTAAGTTTCTGACTTATAAGTCAAAAACTAGTTTGACTTGAAGCCAATACAGAAAATCTTTTGTAAATTCAAAAGTATTGAAGAAATGTGGTTCTATTTATTCCTTTACAATCAGTAGAAACTTTTTCTTCTATGTAATTTTAATGCACATGCAGAGATGTAATGGGAAATCTGGTCCTGTTTTCCTTTTTTATCACTGTCGTGTCACTATTAAGTATGTAAAATAACACATGGACATTTACTGATCTTTGTCTTTCCACTTTAAGAAAGAGTGGTAATTTGAAGAAAAAAAAACTTTTAATCTTAGAGAAGGTAAATATTAAGAATTCGCTGAAGTCAGTAATCAAAATTGTTTGCTGAATGTTAGCACATTATGGAAGAAGATAGCAAAACACACATGCTAAGCATTTTAGTATAAAATTCAGTTATTGAGATTGCTACAGTTCAAAATTTTGTAGTTCTTATGTTATCACAATAGGGATTTATGAACCAAATTCAAGTAGGCCAGTGCCATAAGCTTTGGGATCTATTTCCTTAATTAATTTCAGCATGGAAAATATGGCACATACCTAAAGAGAGTGTTTCTACAGTTTCGTGCTGTGAGGATAAAGAACCTGTTTAATACTTCAAACATCATTTCTAATAACTACCTTTCATATGAGAAATAGAAATTTGCTTCTGTGACAATATTCTGCAAACTTTATATTTCAGTTTTATTTGAAAGTCTGAGGGGCTTTTCAAGTTAATGTTAGGTTTTTTTAGGTCAAAATACTGTAATTCCATTCTATTAAACTGACATTTAAACATCATTTTTCTTCGACTTTCCAGCACTTGTGCTTTCAAATATTATCAAAATACAGGTTTATTTTATTGTAGTGCTTGTAGGGAAAAGGTTACATAATTTCTAAAATCCTAAGCAAACATCTAGAACCATAGGGCAGTTGAAAGTCATAATCTGGCTTTATAGTAACTGCCTGTTTATACTAGTGTATTTTGTGCTTTGAGACTGCTTGTCATCTAATCTGGCAAGAAGATGTAATATCAAATATGTGCTTTATTTGCAAGAGACACAGCCTGTTGATATTTAAATGTGTTCAACATATATTGAACCACAAACTGAGTTCTACTTTAAATACATATTTTGTGATGCAGTAGCTACTTGAGGTTATCAAAATTACCATTTCATATTAACCATTTTACAAAACTATTATGCTGTATTATCCAGTTGTTACTGCATCTATTTTAGAACAATCCTTTGTATTTAATGAGTTTTAGATGCAGTCCTCATGTCAATAAGTTGCATTACTCCTTGGGCAAGTGTATAAATCATCATTTATAAATTGATTCACATTTTAATATGCCAGATGGTAGCTATTGAAAGGAATACTAAGATAAATCAACTTGTAAATTAGATGATCATCATCTAATGTATCCTTCTGAATCCATATAGAGAAATGTTTGCTTATCGGAGTTTAAGGCCCACTCATATCTACAAGTTATGGACAATCACTTGAAAGAACTAAAAGCCTGAAGTGATGATAAACAAGTTTAATAGTAATTGTAAGGCAGTTCCTATTAAATTTTAAAAGCATTTCACATTAATTAAAAAAAACCCACATGGATATCTTATCATTCATTGGATACTTTCCAGGATAACATAGCTGCATGACTATGTCCTATCTACATGCTACAACATAATAATAAAGCCATACATATATTTCCAAGGTCCAGGGAATAATCATTTGTCTTTGCTCCTCTTTAATGATATGTTATACCTTTTCTTCCTTATTCATAGCAAGTTGTATCCTGTTGAACAGAACATTGATTCTATTGACCAAGCAATGCTTTCTTCCTGTAAATAACCTATCTGTATGTATACTGCCCTCAATTGTAGTAAAAACACATTATACACTAGAGATAAAGAGCTGAAGCATTTCCTGTTACACCCATGTACCACAGAATACTGATTACAGAATACTGATTGAGAACTATTAACAAAATAATCGCATAGGGGATGTGCACTAATCAGTAAATTCATTTGACCATGGCATGGCTTCTATGTCTTGATCAGTATCCGAGTAAAACTAACTGTCACATTTATAAAACACAGACACCCAAGCTTAAATATCACATGGTTTCTCCTATCTGAGAAACTAAACATATCAACAAGAGATTAGGAATGATAGGAAAAAGGAGTTAGATCTTCAAAGGAAAAGTGTCTCAAGAGCTCGAAGAAGAGGGAGAGAGGAAAAAGGAAGTGGATGAGAAACAGAATTAAGACATGTTGTGTGGAGGTCCCAACTCCTCGTGAGGAATGTAGTCATTGTGTACAGCAGAGAAGTATGAAAAAACATAAAAATTACATAAAAAGGAAACTAAAAATTTAAAAGACTTTTGAATAGATTTAGTATGTTTCTGAATAAATTGTATATAAGTCCTCAAATAAAAAATGAGCTAACTTTTGATAATCTATCAGAAGAATATTTAATGTTTTCTCAGTTATTCATGCTGGAATGTGATTTTATGAAAACGCATATGTAAGCAAGATTATTTGGGTTAAAGCAAAATTTATACCTCATTATAAAAACTGCATCGTAGAAAGTTGCTCTTCTCCTTCATTATAGTTTTGCCTAATGTGACTTCTGTGTCCAATGTGACATAGTCAGCGTGAAAGCAGAAATTGAAAGTGTTAATGGAGGGCCAGGAATAAAGCTCAGTGGCATAGCACCTGCCCGGCAAGCAGGAGGTCCTAAGTTCAATTCCTGATACCAATAAAAAGATAAAAACAGAAAGAGTGAGCCATTACGATGGAAAAATACTTTTAGAACAGAACCGAGCACGGTGGCTGATAGCAAGCCAACTTGTAGTTCTGAGTAAGCTCTCTGTAGGCTAAACCAGCCTATACTCCAAGAACCCTCAAACATCCACAGTACTACAGATCATAATTTCGATAATTAGGAACTTGCATCAGTAAGAAGCTGTGTCTCTTAAGTCTTGTTATACTGGGTATTTAAGCCTTGCAATGCATGGTTCAATAGCAACTTCGCTGGGCTGCAAGTGATACAAGAGAAAGGCAGAATTTAAAAAGACAAAAACATAACTCTCTAAATTGCTTGGCAAAACATGCTGATAGTACGTGGATCCGAAAGCCTACTACTCATCAGTGTCCGGTAGCTGCAAATCAGGAAGAGCAAGTGATTTTCCTGGGCATTGTGGTTCCTGTGGTTTGGCCTCCTAAAAATTCCTTAGTTCAAAAAGCACATGGCACGACTGTTTCAATTGCTCCCAGGTTTATTTGGGGGATTCGAGCCAAAGTATAGCCACTTTGTGATCTCAGTTAACAGTAATAGAGTTTAACTGTTGTAAAGCACTTGATTTTGGGTTTTTGCTGCATAGCCAGTGTTAACACATGCTTGCTGTCAATATTTTCTAATATAAATACTTACATTTTCAAACATTTAGTTTTTTATTTTGTAAATAAAGTGGTTAAAATTACCTTACAGGTTTGTAAATAAATAAATACTGCAATGTACATTAAGTAATTATTACTATCCCTGGTACATAATAGGCCCAGTACGCTGGATTGTCAGCTTGGTCAGTTAGAGAACTTCCCAGGGCTTTAGCAAAGTATGCTTGTGTGTCTGGGTGGGCTGCAGGGATGTAAGCTCCGGGAGCATAGCTAGTCTCTCACCCCTTCCTTTCTGGCACTGTACTTCCTTCCTGGCCTTCATGGACAAAGTATTTACGCTCTGTCACATAGTTCCACTCTGACGTTTCTTCCTTTCAGCCAGCTCACCGCGCACTGAATCCCCTGAAACTGTGACCTAAATTAAGCCTTTCTTCCTTTAATCTGTGGGTATCAGACACTGTGACTCAGGAATGAGAAAACTGACCAATACGTTATTTATTGAATTACACATATTTTGAAAAAAATCCAAGGTAATAAATTGAATTTTTAAATTTTTATGATTTTTTTATATATTTATTATCATAAACTATATTCTGGGGTAATAATCTGGAATGCTACAAGACTTTTACATGGAGAGAAATGTGAAATTTCTCAATGGGCTCTCGCAAATATAAGTTACATAAAACAGATATTATGTTGCTACTAAATGATAAATATATTGTGGAGTTATGCCATTAAAATAACAGAAATATAGAACAGACGCAGAGTAATTTTTCTTTTTCATTTTATTTACTTTTAACTGTTCTGAATATACATATGCAGAAATTTGATTTATTTGATCCTTTAATAATATAAAAAGAACAAAAGATCTTACTCAGCTGGTTATTTCATTAATCCCAAATAAACAAAATAAAATTTCTTCAGACAAAAGTAGAAATTGACCACCTAAAATAATTCTAACCAGAGTTAGAAAAAATTAATGGTGGGAAAACATTTTATGCTCACAATTTTAGAGGAAAATCCTAAAAGTGATAAAATCTATATTTAAATATATGAAATTACAAAAAATTAAATTTATAAAATTCATTATTTAAAGTGAAATTACGCACTAGGAAAATAATCTCAATAAACACATGAATTAATTAACCAAATATTTTTTATAGGTCTACCATGTATCAGTTAAAAGAGCACTACAGAAAAACAGTGAGAAATGAGACAGATAAATATGATGGACTTTATAGCCAAATATTAATTCATTTTATTCATCTGTCCATGAATCCCACCTATAGTTATTTACTAAATGTCTACAATTTTTAAGATAAAACTACAGTTTCAATGCAAAGAAAGGTCATGTCAGTTCCTTTCAAGAGAAACAAGAGAGAGAAAGATACATATGAAATAACCATAAAAAAGGGTCATGAAGGAACATAGAGGTAAATAGCTGGCAGCAAAATGCTTTGAGAGTTGTGATAAGAGAACAGCTCTATTAGAGAACAGGGAAGGAATGCTGAACATATTTTAGGGTGTATAAAATACAGATGGTATTCAAAGTGCCTCTTAATGGTATGAGGAATTTTAAGCAGAAAATGAAATGTCCATTTCAATGCTTTGCAGTTGACTTCACATAATTGTTGAAAAAGCAAAATGTGATTATTATTATTTTCATTATGCACAGTTTTGTTATTTGAAAATTTTATTTAGCTTTGTGAAGCTCTTCACTGGGAAATATTAGATTGGTTTCTACTCTACCACAGTCTTCAGGGATTAAGTGCCTCCATTTATGATCAAAATGCATCAAAAATTGATAATACAAGTAGAAAATTCATATAATATACTTAAACTACCAAACAGAATAATCTAGCCCAGTCTACTTGAAATGTGCTCAAAAATCTGCCTTAAGTTACAGTTAGGTAAAATCGTCTAAGAGAACAGGAAGTCACCAAGAAACAAGCCCTCCCTGGGAATCGGCACCATGCACAGGCTGCGGGGGAACTAGCCCAATGCTAGGCTTTTCCTGTGAGTCAGTGCCATTTGCAGACTGCAGGAGAAGAGAACAAGAAGTCATCAA